>CAUYPK010158239.1:0-10528 GCA_963574355.1 Loris lydekkerianus
ATAAATGGATAATCACATGTAAAAATCTGAAACTGGACCCATACCTCTCACCACTTAAAAAAATTGATTCAAGATGGATAAAAGATTTAAACCTAGAGCATGAAACAATAACAAAAAGTCCTCCAAGAAAGTATAGGCAAACCGCTTGAAGATATCAACCTGGGGAAAGAGTTTATGAAGAAGACTTATGTGGAAATTGCAACAATGACAAAAATAAACAAATGGGACTTAATTATAACTGAAAAGCTTCTGTACAGCTAAGGAAACAATAGCCAAACCAAACCGACAACCAAACCGAATGGGAAAAGATATTTGCATATCATGAATTGAACAAAAACTTGATAACTAGGATCTATAGACAACTCAACAGAAAAGACCCCCAAATCCCATATATCACTGGCCAAGAGACATGAATAGAACCTTCTCTAAGGAAACACACATATGGCTAACAAACATATGAAAAAATGTGCATCGTCCTTAATCATCAGAGAAATGCAAATCAAAACCACTCTGAGACATCACCTAACCCCCAGTGAGAATGGCCCACTCACAAAGTCTCCAAGCTACAGATGATTGCATGGATGTGGAGAGAAGGGAACGCTTTTACACTATTGGTGGGCCTGCAAACTAACACAACCTTTTTGGAAGTATGGAGACCCCTTAGAGAACTCAAGCTAGACCTCCCCTTTGATCCTGTAATACCATTACCAGACATCTACCCAGATGGAAAAAACATCCTTTTATCACAAGGACATTTATACTAGATTGTTTATTAGAGCTCAATATACAACTGCCAAATTGAGAAAACAGCTGAAATGCCCATCAGTCCAGGAATGGATTAACAAGCTGCGGTATATGTATACCATGGAATACTGTTCAGCCACTAAAAAGATGGAGACTTTACATCTTTTGTATTAACCTGGATGGAGGTGGAACACATTCTCCTTAGTAAAAGCATCACAAGAGTGGAGAAGCAAGAATCTAATGTACTCAATTCTGATATGGGGACAATTGATGATGTAGTACGTAGTAATAGGTGGGGGAATGGTGGAGTGGAGAGAGGGAAGGAGTGGAGAGTGGGGGATCACAGGGTGAGGCACACTTCTTGGGGATAGGACACAATTATAAGAGGGACTTTAACAAATGCAATCAGTGTAACCTGGTTCTTTGTACCCTCAATGAATCCCGAACAAACAAACAATAAATAAAATGTCCATGTAAAAAAAAAAAAAAAAGACAGAATGGAGAGTGCCACGCCTGAGGGTGAGATGGGGAAGAACTTCTTCCTGGGGCAGAGGACCTTACAAGGCAGGAGAAATCCAACCTGAGTCTTCAGGGATAGTGAGAACTCCCTACACAAACAAGTAACGTGCTCCTTCCTAAAGTGCTGACAAATGTGCCTTCAAACTACTATTCCTGAGAAAGGTCTGTATGTTGAATTTTCAGTAATTCACCCACTGTGTTTCCCATACGGATGGGGCAGCACTTCCTGCCATGTCACATTCATGTGACCCGAGTCTGTGAAGGAAGATGCGGGTGGAAGAAAGCAGAGCTGAGGCGGGTGGCTGTCACTGCACACTCCAGAGAAAGGCTCCTCCCACTGGGCGGCCTTCTACTTGCTTATTCTGATCAGAGAAACATACAGGGCTCCAGGGCCAGGGGCCTTTCCAGGGTCCTACCCTTGCAGCTCTCGCTTAGGAAGAGAACAACCAGGGGCCCCGGGTGGAGCCCCGGGGAGAGGATTTTCTCCCCAGGTGTTAGGGAAGGCTCTTCACTGACCAACTCAGTGTTCGAGGGATAAAAATTGAACCCAGAGGAGGTGAAGCGCAAGAAAAATGTTCATTTCATTTTTCTAACTTCCTGAGCACATCCACACCAGAAGGCAAAAAAAAAAAAAAAAAAAAAAAAAAAAGCAGTGGGAAGTGTGGCTGGGTCCCTTGAAAGTGGGGTGTTCCCCTGCCCCTGGGCAGAGCCCCCCTCACTGGCTCAAAGCTAGCTTCCTTTCTGCAGGTGTATCTAAGCTAAAAAAAAAAAGCCAGTGTCGCCTTCAATTTGTAGATATTAAAATCTTATAAACAAATCTTTATCAAAATAAATCAGTATTCCAATCTGAACATTAGCAAATAACATGGTATTATAGACGAAGAAATTAGAAAAATATCTTCATAAACAACAGCACCGTGTAGGAATCTTCACCTCTCCCTTAGCACAGTGCAGAAATTCCCAGGAGGTCTTTCTGCTTTCATTTTCCTTACTGGACAAATCAGTGAGTGGTTAACGCAGACACAAATGCGAGTTGCTCTGCTCCAGCGTTGCTGGACCATTGTGTATTTCTATATCTATTTGGCTGGGTATCTTTTTGTCCATCATCTACCTATATTATTTATCATCTATTTATGTCTTTGTAATAATTCCATTATCATCACCATTGCCATCAATTTTGTCTTTTCTTTTTTGGGGGGTGTGGGGTGGCAGGGAGGGGGTGTCGGGAGGCTCTGAGAAGAACATGTATAGTTAACTTTTACATTTTCATAGTGCTTAAGCATAGTAAATATTTCTTTCTGGTTTTCATCTTGTGGAAAAATATAATTTTTTTTTTATTTAAAAAGGAAAGCATATCCAGCAACCCAAAAAGTACAAAGAAAAGAAATTCTTTAAAATCTTATTATTCAGAAATAAACATCTTTCTGCTTCTCTTATCCTCTCTGTACGTACTGGTGAAAGAATCAGTAGATACACAAATCCTTTCCTAGAACGGAATCCTATTTACTATTTTAAAATAAAATGTGACATTTAATTTCTATTGAATGTAACAAAAGAGAAGAAAAAATAAAGGAATTGTTAAAATTCAGATAAATGTTTCTTCATGAAAAGGTCACTTCTTTAAGATTCCTGTCAAATTTAAAGTCAATTGTTTGACTAAACTCATAGTATAACTATGTAACTACCGTATATACTCGAGTATAAGCTGAACCAAGTATAAGTCGACCCCCTTAATTTTACCCTAAAAACTGGGAAAACTTAGTGACTCGAGCATAAGCTGAGGTGGAAAATGCAGCAGCCACTGGTAAATTTCAAAAATAAAAATAAGACTGCAAATGTGTCTAGGGACCCTAAAATGGGTAGTGGCCATGTAAGAGGAAGTGTTTGTGTAACTACGGTAACAGTTTTTTTATTACGGTAAACTTAATTTTTTTTATACATTTAAATACATGAGTACATTTACAATACATGATTGTTTGATATACTGTATACCATTAACATACCACATTAACCCATAGTATTCAATGGCAACTTTAATAAAGTGAATAAACCATAAGGATTCAGGATTTTTGATCATTTATTTACAATGCTTTACTGTCTCAAATATAGCATTTTAAAGAAATAGTTTTCTTATAAATCTATCACTTAGACAATAAGGTGAAAGAAAATCCTATTTACAACAGCAATATGAATATAAAATTATTAGAAATATTCTTAACCCATATGCAAAAATGGAAACTATAAAAATCTTCTAAGAGTCAAACTCTTTAATAAGATGAAGGACAAAGAGTGTTCTTTAATGCTAAGACTCAAAAGTACTAACCATCAATTCCCCCCAAATTAATCTATAAATTTACACAATAGCAAACTTAAATTCTAACTGATCTAAGGCTAACTTGTGAGAACATCATTTCTAAAAACCACGGATAATAGCCAATATTGAAGATGGTGAAAGCAAACACATATATAAAGCATGCACTTTCTTTAGGCCCATTTAACAATATATAACAAAAAGTATTACTGATATGCTAAGCACTTTATATCTATTAGTCTGAGTTCTCCAAAGAAAGAGAATCAACAGTCTTAATATGTAGACAGGGTATCTCTATCTCTTACCTTGGCTCATGAGATTCTGGAAACTGGCAAGGTTAAAATCTGTGGGGTCAGGAGTTGATGCTGCAGACATGAGGCAGAATTTCTTCTCTAGGAAACCTCAGTTTATGTTCTAAAGGCTTTCAGCTAATTAGATTAGACCCAACCACATTGTGGAGGGTAGTTAATATTACATACAGAAAAGTCCTTCCTTTCACCTTAGACAATAAGGTGAAAGAAAATCCTATTTACAATAGCAATATAAATATAAAATTATTAGAAATATTCTTAACCCATAGGCAAAAATGGAAAGAATTATAAAAATCTTCTAACAGTCAAAATCTTTAATAAGATGAAGCAATGCTTTATTTAAAGTCAACTAATTGTAGAAGTTAAAAACATCTGCAAATACCCCCATAATGTCACCTAGATTAGTGTTTGATTAAATAATGGTAGCCTATTCAACCTGATACCTAAAACTGGCCACCCACATCCTTTGACTCAGAAATTTTACTCTCAGAAATTTACTAAGGAAAGATCTAATCTAAGAATGTTCACCTCAGTGGGAATACCCAAACATTGTCGCTAAATGGTTTGGGGCACCCATCTAGAAATAGACATAAATATCTCTTTGAATTCTCTGTACCCAAACTCCTGACGCAGCCAGAAAGACACTTGACTAATGTTAATGCTAATTCTTGCGTTTGTGTAATGCTTCAAGTACTTCCATGATTCTTTTTTTTTTTTAATTGTTGGGGATTCATTGAGGGTACAAGATGTGTCACACACTGAGACCCCACCCTCCTTTCCTCTCTCCACTCTTCACTTCCATGATTCTTAAGGTCGAAATCAATATTTATCTAAGGCATAAAGTGTATTTCTTAATTATATTTGCAGTCATTTGGGCCCACTGATTCTGTAAACCTCCTCTTTTCCTAAGTGAAACGAAGACCAGAAGTTCACAGAGATTAAAACAATAATCCCATATGTGGGAATAAGGACAGTAGGTATGGAGGCCAAAAGTCCCACTGGTATCTTAACCCAGTTTCCAAAAACAACAAAAAAGTAAATAGATATATTTAAATTAAAAAATATTAAGGTTATAAGTTTACTTGCAGAGAAGTATATCAATAGCATATTCAACATCGGAATTTAACTCATTATTCTAGATTAGCAATAATGGAGAGAAAAGTTGCAAATGTTGAATTTTTAGAGACGTAACAAATTTCAAGAGGAACTTTTCATAAAGTTCAAGAATCACATTGAGACTGAAAACTTTCAGAAGGAAAATTTTATAGGCAAGCTATAAAACCTCTCCCTATCGAACAAAGATGGTATCCTCCACCACAGTGTACAGCTGCACATCTAGGGCAAACATCTCACCTGGGGTAATGTAAATCTTACAGGTTCAGAAGGAATCGTTTACCATGGTCTCTTCAGAGCTGTACAGTTATTAATAATCTGATGGAGACATTTCTCAATTTCAGACTTCACTGCAGTTATAAAATGCAAAGATTTGTTAAAATGTCTCACCATGCTGCTTTATAAAAATTTGTTCCATTCTGTTTGTTCATCACCCAAACGAAATATTTAGAATCAAATGTAAATTGAGTCCTTAGGTTAGTGATTACATACTAATGTGGTCAGATCTAATATTTTGAAAATCTTGGACACATCACTGCACATATTATTTTCATTCATAAGTTAAAATTCAAATTAGAAACTGTTGTAGCCATTTTTAAATCCCTAATTAGAAATAACTAAACAATGTATCAAATTGATCAGAAACAAAGAGATTAAAAAACAAAAATAACATAAATCTATATATTTTAATATAGTACATCTAAACTATTCTGTAGGTTAAATATTATTTTAGTAAATGATACCATGCAATATTTGGCTCTGCCCCATTTTCTTAAATGCATAATAAAGTTTGTGTATATATATATATACACATGCATGTATAAATATATGCATATAGGAATGCATCTACATTTTATAATAACAATGTATAGAAACTTGTACTTTTCCTGAAGCTTACTGACCTTAGGAAGACTAAACGTGAATAGCCAGGGCTAAAAAGTTGAAAAATTTCAGTCACTAATATATTGTGAGAGAAAGAGAGAGAGAGAGAGAAAGCACTTAAACTGAATATTTGATTATTGAAAGCCATTCTCATAAGCAAAATATTTTCCCTCAACTACAACTAATTATTTAATTGTTTACATTTGATAATGAAATGAAAGAACACAAAATAAACAACTATAAGGGCCTGTTTTTCAGCAAGTGCATAGTCATCAATCAAAACATAGAGAAAGATTCCTAAAATTATATGAAGCTGGTCTGTTTAAATAGAAAGGCATATTTTATCCCAATCAATGCATAAAAGTAAAATTATCCATAACTGAGGCATGTTTCTCTGCTGTACAGTTCAGCTGTAATGATCCCCACACACTGCACTTGCACATCAATTATGATAATCATAATCACGGTCGTTAAGCTGAATGTTCATTATTATCAGGATGCTGGTGACAGCAGATTCAATCACCGGGTGCAATGGGCAAGCAGTCACAGTCCCACCCAAGTTTCTGCAGACAACGATGTGCCACATTAAATCTACGATGTGTTCCACATCCCACTCCATTCCAAAAGCCATAGACAGTAAAGGTCAACTTTATGTTCTGTGCAATATGCTTAGGTTCTCTAAATTAATTTTTTGGAGTGCTGGGCATTTTTATGCTTTGCAGCTTATAAAATCCTGTTTAGGACCAAAACACATGTGAAAATAATGAAAAAGGGCTGCTGTACTGTTGTAATTCACCCGTAATAAGGCATATGAGGAAAAGTTCTATCAACATGAACCATCTTGAAAGAGTCTCTTCCAGAATTTTGCAAACAGGAAAAACATGAAATGCTTCCATTAAAATTAGTTGTCTAAAATGCATAGGGAAACTCATTCCAATTCAGATAAAGGCCTGAGACTATCATTTCTGCTTCAGTAAATATGAACATGTGTGAATGTTTTGACAACCAAAAGAATGTTTTTAGTACACTGAATTTTTTTTCATTGTCCAACTGTTTTAGATGTACCCAAATACATTAAATTAATAGTGACTGGCTGATAGATTCTCCTTATTTAACTTCCCATCTATTTTAGAAACTGAGCTCAGCATAATAAAGAATTTATAAATACAGGGAATTTATCTGAACTTAAAGAGTTTAACCATTTAAGACACAGACTTAGAATTCAACAATTTAATTTGTGGAGTTTACAAATAGATCAAAGAAATATGAGTAAATTATATGCTAGGTGCATTATTTTATTGTTGATTTCCACATTTTCAAAAAATTATATATTTGTTATTTCTCAGTATTGATTTTTATAACTTTTAGGAAAAATAGCATTATTTGTTCTCAATTTGCTGACCCTGTGATTTCTTTGTATTGTGCTTTCCCAATCAATAGCATTACAGATAAAACAGAATTAAATAATATTTTATATGTTAATTGATTTAATGTGAAATTAATGAGAGGAAGAGTATCCAATTACATTGGATTACATTGAATTTTTTGCCAACTGACACCTTTGAACACAATTGGTTAAAAAATCTTTTGAAAACTGTTAACTTCAATGTTTAGGATGATAGAAGAGAAAGTTAGTTCTCCACACAAGTGATCTTAAAACATGATGGAAAGGGGTGCAGAACAGAAGTCGAATATTTTATTGAGCTGGTTCTTGACTGAATTCAATGTACTGAATTCAGCTAAATCTCATATACATTCAAATGTGTGTAAATAATTCATCTTCGCAGAGAAGAACCCTAGGACCATGTTATCTTTTTCTTTCTTCAACATTTTGAACCTAACACGTCTACTGTCCCTAAGACTATCTTTATTTCATGAATAATGAATAAGTTGTGGCCTCTAATTTCTGAGATCTAGAAAGACATTTTTATGAAAGTATTCTTTAAAAGCCTGCTTTTAGCAACACATTGGATGCAAATCTCACCCAGATCACTTAATATCAAATAAAAGCACAAAATATTTTTGATAATTCTGAGATTTTATGTATAACTACCAAGATGACTCTGTGTATTATGCAGATTGTATTAGCTACATGGAAAGATACTTATTGAATATGATTATTTGAAGAGATAAGAAAAAAGATGAGAAGAAATATGCAAAGGAGGGAGGAACAGAGAAGCAAAAAAGAAAGAGTAAGGAGGGAGGGAGGAATTTACACTTGCATTTAGTATTTTTCTAAATGGTTTTATGTAAGGTTCAGGGAATAATGATTTATTATTATTTAAATAATCTCTATAGTTTATTTTAATCTTCAGGGCCTACAAGAATTATTATTTGTGATTAGTTTTCTTAAGTATGTGTGGTTTCTGAAAGTATACATATGGCAGTGAAAATAAAAACAAACAAAAGTATACAGAGGCATACAATGACTCAGCCAAGATAAAAAAATATTTTTCTTTCCAGCATATGTCCAAAAGTTTCTATATTTCCATGCAGTTGCTTACTTTAGTTTGGTAAGTGCATACTCTTGAAATATAGTAGAAGATATAAAGTGAATCTATTACATAAAACCAAAAGAAAGTACTATGTTATTTTAGGAAACAAATATTGCACAAGGATATTTCTCTGAAGTAGCTTAATGTCATGCGTCAAAAGTATATAAACTCTTCCTTGAATTAAACAGAACAGTGAGAGAGCATAAAAGCAAAAATGTTTATGTCAAATGGAAAATAACATATAAATCACATTACACACATTTAAAATATGGAATTAAATAGTTACAAGCCATATTTAGCTTACATTCTGAATAGCTGCATATTAATTAAAGATAAATGCCTAGAATAGTTTTATTGTGGAATTTTATAAAATGACGTAGCTATGGTTTGAACCAAATATCACCCTGCTCCTAAAACCAGGAAAAGACTCAACAAGAAAAGAAAATTATAAACTAATATCTTTAATGAATATAGATGCAAAAATATTCAATAAGATCCTAGCAAACAGAATCCAGCACCACATAAAACAAATTATATACCATAAAACCAAGTTGGTTTTATCCCAGGGTCTCAAGGATGGTTCACTATATGTAAATCTATAAATAGAATACATCACATAAATAAACTAAAAAACAAAGACCATATGATTCTCTCTATTGATGCAGAAAAAGCTTTTGATAATATCCAGCATCCTTTTATGTGCAGAACACTTAAGAAAACAGGTATAGATGGGACATTTCTTAAACTGATAGAGGCCATCTACAGCAAACCCACAGCCAATATCATATTGAATGGAGTTAAATAGAAATCATTTCCACTCAGATCAGGAACCAGGCAAGGTTGCCCATTGTCTCCACTGTTTTTTAACATTGTAATGGAAGTGTTAGCCATCACAATCAGGCAAGAGAAGGCAATCAAGAGTATCCAAATAGGAACAGAGGAGATCAAACTTTCACTCTTTGCAGATGATATGATTATGTATCTGGAAAATCCCAGGGATTCAACTGCAAAACTCTTAGAAGTGATCAAGGAATACAGCAGCATCTCAGGTTACAAAATAAATACTCACAAATCTGTAGCCTTTATATATACCAATAATAGTCAAACTGAAAAAACAGTCAAGGATTCTATTCCTTTTATAGTAGTGCCAAAGAAGATGAAGTATTTGGGAATTTACCTAACAAAGGATGTGAAAGATCTCTGTAAAGAGAAATATGAAACTCTGAATAAAAGAAACAGCTGAAGATGTTAACAAATGGAAAAACATACCATGCTCATGGCTGGCAAGAATCAACATTGTTAAAATGTCCATACTACCCAAAGCAATATACAATTTTAATGCAATCCCTATTAAAGCACCACTGTCATACATTAAAGATCTCGATAAAATAATACTCCGTTTTATATGGAATCAGAAAAAACCTTGATTAGCCAAGACATCACTCAGAAATAAAAACAAATCAGGAGGAATCATGCTACCAGAATTCAGACTACACTATAAATTGATAGTGATCAAAACAGCACGGTACTGGCACAAAAACAGAGAGGTAGATATATAGAACAGAATAAAGAACCAAGAGATGAATCCAGCTACTTACCATCATTTGATATTTGATAATCCAATCAAAAACATTCAGTGGGGAAAAGACTCCCTATTTAATAAGTGGTGCTGGGTGAACTGGCTGGCAACCTATAGAAGACTGAAACTGGACCCACAGCTTTCACCATTAACAAGATAGACTCTCAGTGGATTAAAGATTTAAACTTAAGACATGAAACTATAAAAATACTAGAAGAGGCTGCATGGAAAACCCTTGAAGAAATTTGTCTGGGCGAGTATTTTATGAGGAGGACCCCCTGGGCAATTGAAGCAGCTTCAAAAATACACTACTGAGACCTGATCAAAATAAAAAGCTTCTGTACATCCAAGAACACAGTAAGTAAAGCAAGCAAATAGCCCTCAGAATGGGAGAAGATATTTGCATGTTATGTCTCCGATGAAGGTTTAATAACCAGAATCCACAGCAGAATCCACAGAGAACTCAAACGCATTAGCAAGAAAGGAGCAAGGGATACTATTACAGGCTAGGAAAGTAATTTGAAGAGAAACTTCTCTGAATAAGACAGGCACATGGCCTTCACACATATGTAAA
>CAUYPK010158241.1:0-36683 GCA_963574355.1 Loris lydekkerianus
CTGTCACCATTACTATTCAACATAGTGTTGGAAGTTCTAACCAGTACAATCAGGCAAGACAAAAAAATAAAGGGTATCCAAATGGGACCAGAGGAGGTCAAAGTATCCCTCTTTGCTGAAGATATAATCTTATACCTAGAGAACCCCAAAGACTCAACCACAAGACTCCAGGAAGTCATCAAAAAATACAGTAATATTTCAGGATATAAAATCAATGTCCACAAGTCAGTTGCCTTTGTATACACCAACAACAGCCAATATGAGAGGCTAATTAAGGATACAACTCCCTTCACCATAGCCCCAAAGAAAATGAAATACCTAGACATACATCTAACAAAAGAAGTGAAGGACTTCTATAAAGAAAATTATGAAGCCCTAAGAAAAGAAATAGCAGAGGATATTAACAAAGGGAAGAACCTACCATGCTCATGACTGGGAAGAATCAACATTGTTAAAATATCTACACTTCCCAAAGCAATCTACTGATTCAGTGCCATCCCTATTAAAATACCAACATCATACTTTCAAGATTTAGAAAAAATGATTCTTAATTTTGTATGGAACCAGAAAAAAAACCCGTAAAGCTAAGGCAGTTCTTAGTAATAAAAACAAAGCCGGGGGAATCAGCCTACCAGACATTAAGCTGTACTACAAAGCCATAGTGGTCAAGACAGCATGGTACTGGCACAAAAATAGAGACATAGACATTTGGAATCAAATAGAACACCAGGAAATGAAACTAACATCTTACAACCACCTAATCTTCAATAAACCAAACAGGAACATACACTGGGGGAAAGTCTCCCTATTCAATAAATGGTGCTGGTAGAACTGGATATTCACATGTAAAAGACTGAAACTGGACCCACACCTTTCTCCACTGACAAAAAATGATTCAAGATGGATAAAGGACTTAAATTTAAAGCATGAAATGATAAAAATCCTCAAAGAAAGGATAGGAAAAACAATGGAAGTTACCGGCCTGGGGAAAGACTTTATGAAAAAGACTGCAATGGCAATTGCAAGAACAATAAAAATAAACAAATGGGACTTAATTAAACTGAAAAGTTTCTGTACAACTAAGGAGACAACAACCACAGCAAATAGACAACTTACACACTAGGAAAGGATATTTGCATATTTTGAATCAGACAAAAGCTTGATAACTAGGATCCATAGAGAACTGAAGTTAATCCACATGAAAAAAGCCAACAATCCCATATATCAATGAGCAAGAGCGATGAATTAAACCTTCTGTAAGGAAGACAGACGAATGGCTAGCAAACACATAAAAAAGTGCTCATAGTCCCTAATTATTAGAGAAATACAAATCAAAATCACCCCGAGACAGCATCTAACCCCAGTGAGAATGGCCCACATCACAAAATCTCAAAACTGCAGATGCTGGCATGAATGTGGAGAGAAGGGAACACTTTTATACTGCTGGTGGGACTGAAAACTAGTACAACCTTTTTGGAAGGAAGTATGGAAAACACTCAAAGAACTCAAGCTAGACCTCCCAGTTCGATCCTACAATCCCATTACTGGGCATCTACCCAGAAAGAAAAAAATCCTTTTACCACAAGGACACTTGCAATAGACTGTTTACTGCAGCTCAATTTACAATCTCCAAAATGTGGGAACAGCCTAAATGCCCACCAACCCAGGAATGGATTAACAAGCTGTGGTATATGTACACCATGGAATACTATTCAGCCATTAAAAAAGATGAAGACTTTACATCATTTGTATTAACCTGGATGAAAGTGGAACACATTCCTCTTAGTAAAGCATCACAAGAATGGAGAAGCATGAATCCTATGTACTCAATTTTGATATAAGGACAATGGAGGTTAAGTCTCAGTTTAAACATATGTGGGGGTTGGGGGAAGGGGAGATCAGAGAGAGAGAGGAGGAAGGAGGGATGGGGGAAAGGAAGAGGAGAAAGAGGGAAGGAGGGAGGAGAGAGGGAGAAGGGAAAAGCAGAGAGAGGGAGGGAGGGGGGTATCAGAGTGTGACACACCTTTTAGGGGCAAGACACAATTATAAGCAGACTTTACCTAACAAATGCAATCAGTGTGACCTATTTCTTTGTACCCTCATGAATCCCAAACAATAAAAAAATTAGAAGGTATGCTTGATGCCTGTAGCACAGTGGTTATGGCGCCAGCAACACACACTGAAGGTGGTGGGTTCAAACCTGGCCCAGGCCATCTAGCCAACAATAACAGCTGCAACAAAAAATAGCTGGGCATTGTGGTAGGCACCTGTAGTCCCAGCAACTTAGGAGACTGAGGCAAGAGAATCACTTAAGCCTAAGAGTTGGAGGTTGGTGTGAGCTGTGACAACATGGCACTCTACCAAGGGTGACATAGTGAAGACTTGGTCTAAAAAAAAAAAAAAAAAAAAAAAAGAAGAAGAAAGTAAGGGGTATCTTCTTCACAAAACTAATATATGTTGAAGCTGAGACCTAACCTCCAAACTTCAGACTGCAAAACAAGGACTTTTTCCATTGTCCCATACACATCCAAATACCTGAACTCAGCTATAGAACAATATGAAATTGAGAGTTAGGCAGGTAAGAATAGCTTCCTATTCTCAGTTTCTCCACTATAACTGTAGTTTTTCATCTCAATTTTTTATTTCTTCTTAAATTACAAGGTCTTACTATAAAGGGCTTTTTTTGTTTCTTTTTTTTTTTCTAAGTCTTAAGTGTTACTTAAATAACCTCCAGTAATACTATGTAGCCATAAAAAAAGATGGAGACTTCACATCTTTTATGTTTACCTGGAACATATTCTTCTTAGTAAAGTATCTCAAGAATGGAAAAGAAAAGTATCCAATGTACTCAGTATTACTATGAAATCAACATATAATCACCTACACAATCATTTGAATAGCAAAACATAACTACAGTCCAGAAAGTAGAAAGGAAGAGGAGAGGGGAGGGGGGATATGAAAGTGGAGAGGGTATTTGGGGAACCTCACCTAATGTGCATGATGCAATGGTACATTTCAAAACTATTAAGAAATGAGTATAATTGTGATGAATGTGCTACTTCAATGTGAGCATTTCACTTGTATATCAAAGCAGTACACTGAACTCTATAAATGCATCAATGTACAAAGTTATGATTTAATAAAAAAAAATAAATAAAAAAAAAATTCAACAACAACAAAAATAATAAATAAATAAATAACCTCCAGTAAGAACAGGGTGGGCCAATTTGTACCCTTTCCTTGTAACACCAGTTAACCAAGCCAAGTAGAAAAAGTGCACCCTGCAATCAGCCAGTCATGTGGTGGGTGCAGTGCCTGTCAAAGGGGAGCAGCCATGACCTCTCCCCAGCCAGCTGCTGAGGGAGTGTCCACAGTCGAGCCTCTTAATGGTTTCATCTAGGCACAATAAGGCATGCCACCTCCAATGCTGCTGTCGGGGCATTGATCTGCACCATAGCTGGCCCCTACACGAAGGCCTCAAAGTTGTCAGCAATGTCCTCATTCTTGATGTCCACCCCATACCATGTGCCCCCTGGTCATACTGAGCCCACATCTTGTTGAGGATGTTTGTAGCATCAAACCAGCATTATTACACAGCTGGAGTGGAATAATCTCCAAGGCCTTGGCATATGCCCCAGTCAACAGCTGCTGTTTTCCTGGAATAGTCCTTGGGTAAACACACAGGTACTTGGAGAGCTCCATCTCAATGCCCACACCACCAGCCACCACTGAATCATTCTTGATGGCCCTCTTGACCATCATGATGGTATCATGCAGGAACTGCTACATTTCCTCCATAAACTGCTGGGCACTGCCACAGAGAATGAAGGTGCATGCATTGGCCTTGGAGCAGACAGTGAGAAAATTGTACCTTTCACCTTCAATCTGAGTTTCTTCAAACACCTGGCAGCGACCCAACACATCTGCTGACAGAGCACCCACACTAGTCTGGATTGAGCCTCCGCAGGCCATCATTGTCCTCTGAAGGTACTCCTCAGATACTTAGCCAGCACAAAACTTGTCCCTGTCAGCAATGTAGTTGGTGCCACATCTCCAATGGGGAGTTTGGACAAGATAACTTTGGCTCCAGAATGATGGGTTCTCTCTAATTCGTCATAAAGAATGTTCCACTCAGCATTGACAATAGTTTGATAATCCTCAGCTGTGTGGACTCAGATCTCGGCATTATCTTTCTCAGCTTTCAACCTGAGCTCAACATTTAAAAGGGCAATCATGGGATTATCATACTTTTGGGGGTTGCATTTCAAATATAACATAAGAAAAGTCTTCTTGAATGCAACACCAAATACCATCTGAGAATCCTGTAGGGCTCCACCCTGTACCTTCTTGATTCCAATCATTTTAAGCTGCAGCAAATCATCAAGCATCATCACTGCATCAACCACCAGCTTAGCAAAGGCTTTCTGCTGGGAGATCAGCTTGGAACTCAGAGCAGTTATGGCACACTTCTCCAGCAGCTTCCTCCACTCCACTTTATCTGTCTTCATCGTCACAGCAATCTCTTTGATCTTCTTAACTGCCAACTGAGTGGCTGTGCCGAAAACTCAAATGATGATCTGGGGGTGAAAACCTTCCTCCACATGTGGTTTCACCTGCTTCAGAAACTCTGCAGCCATCAAGGTCACCTCAGTATCTTGAGATTTGGCAATGTCCACTAAAGTCTTTGCTGCAGGATGGACAACATCAAGGAGTTTCAGAATTGTGGGCCCCATTGTTAGAAATTGTTGCTTTGCCCCGGCCTCCACAATAAGCTTGTCCATGCCATGGGGACCGAGGGTGATTCTTATAGCCTCAGCAATCCTCTGGTGGGCACAAGCTGGGAAATGCCTTGGGAGCTATCAGTCCCCTCTTTTAACAGAATAACTGGTGTGGGCATCATTTTGGAAGCTAATTCAGCAGCCCACTACTCTTTATCTCTTCTCTCTTTTGTTTCTTAATAGACTTTAAAATTCATCTATTTAGTCATTATCTAAACCTTAGTGATCTTCATATATAAAATGTCCTTTCCTTAATTGGCAGGGTCATGTCTTGGTTTCCCCTGATTGTCTGACCTCTGTCAGTACAAAGATACGATCTTGCTAGCTGTGTGAGCTTTCTGGATAACTTATCCTTAGCTTTAAACCATAAAAAGGAGGAGTTACTAATTAGGAATCTCATGAGGCATAGCTGAAAGATTTTGAATAGCATGTGATAATGTGCATCAATTCCTGTTAGAAAATGTCTAGAAACATCAGGTGAGGGAAAGGAGGAGCCATGAAAAGATATCAGGGTATGGGGATTACAAAAGTCTGTGGAGACACATAGAGCAGGAACAACCAGGGGGTTCCTCACTTTGCACAATAGATCTAAAGATAGAAAGTTTCTAAAGGCTTCCATTTGTAAGAAGAAAAGCAGTTTTAAAACCTCAGAGGCCAAAAAGGTTATTTTTCTCTCTAAGGTATATAAGACATAAAGAATTGTATTTAACTCACCAAGATCTTTGGTCTTGGAGGAAGGTTATAGCCTTTGAATAGTGAATCTAGTGAAAGTGGTGAATATAAGCAAACTTTGGGGTTGGAAGGTAAGTGAGACATTAACTAAAATGTACTATATCAAAGGCTTAAAAATCATTATAAACGATTATATTCTAATGACACCCTTCAGTTTCAGAAAATTACAAAGAGTAAAAATAATATGGTAGCTTAATAATACAGTTTAGATTTTTAATGCCCTGTAGTACATAGCATAGAGAAAAATGCAAGTGCTCTTGAAATGTGTAGACCTAGGATGGATCCCAGCTTACTTTTGTGGGCTTAAACTTATTTAACCTCAGTGAATTTCTCTGAATTTATATGAAAATGAGAGATAACAACATAAATTTATTACAAATAACAAACAACCTGTCTCATAGTGGTTGATACCAGCAAGGCATGTGCTCAGAAGAGATAAATAGCTTTTACTAGTATTATTTATCCCCCTCAAATCAAGTTGACTTACAACAGTTGGCTTTTACAGAGGATGTTCTTGTCTATCCTCAGTTGACCCTTTGCCTTGCAGCACAGAATTTATACTTGCCAAGGGTAAAGGCGACAGGCAGCTGGCCACTTCTAAGTAACAGAATTTTTTTTTAGAGACAGATTTTCACTTTATCACCCTTGGTAGAGTGCCATGGCGTCACAGCAGCTCATACCAACCTCCAATTCTTGGACTTAGGCGATTCTCTTGCCTCAGCCTCCCAAGTAGCTGGGACTATAGACGTCCACCACAATGCCCAGCTATTTTTTTGCTGCAGTTTGGCCAGGGCCAGGTTTGAACCTGCCACCCTCAGTGTATGGGGCCAGCACCCTACCCATTAAGCCACAAGCACCACCCCCAAGGTAACAGAATTTTAACAATGGAGCAGAAGGGAATGGGGCCTTCCTCTGTGTTTGCTAAAGAAACAATGTATTTAAAATCATTCTTCTGCATTCTCCTTTTCACCCAACACTGGCAAGACCATATTCCAAGCCCAAAGGATCTGTTATTTGTGGCACCACTGTATATTACATGAGGGGGAGAATTTTAGAACTTTGATTACATGCTGCTTTCAACAAATAGTCATTTTGTGAAAGCTGCAATTAAACATTTACAATTCATTTAAGTGCAATAAAAGAGACGTGGTTTTAAACTGTAATTTCAATGTTGGCTTTACAGAGTTTTCTTATTTCTAAATATTTGTAATCATGCAATTTGATATATAAGTAAGAGCCACCTAAGGAAGAACAAAATATGATTTTATAGAGAGACACTAATGATTTTGCTGTTGGAATTTATAAACAATATATAAAATATTCTAGTATAGTCTAAGGATTTTATGAGCTTCTTATATTTTGAATTCTGATAATTTTATTTCTATGTGTAAATGGTAATAATCAGCATCCTATTTTTATAAGAAAACTATCATCTTCTAATTACAAACTGATAAAATGTGTATAGCAATAGTGTGAGCCACTTTGGGGTCAATTAACTCTGTCAATAATTATAACTATCAAAAATTATGCCCTATGATATAAGTACTTTCTAACAAGTTTGCCATATTTTCATAAATCTGTCTGCTAATTAAGATATCATTCTTGCTTCCACACCTGGATCTTAGTGTACTATGGAACCGATTCTCAAACGCTCTCAATATGGGAAAGAAAGTCAACGTACTAATACATGAAGACAGATATCACATAGTGTCAGATGTCTATAGTCTAGAGACGTGGGTTTTATTTTCTACTCTTGAATTTACCAGTTTTTGATCTTAAACTGGGAGTTCCACCTTTCTGAGACATTTATTCTTTATTTGAATCTTGAAATAGATCTAAGGTAAACTGTGAGATCTACACCAGTGGCAGACTCCTGTGACTCATTTTTTGCATGTACATTATGTTGGGGAAAGGCGAGAGGGAGGGGTGGGGAAGGAGAAGGATGGGTGGAGGAAGGATAATTGGTGGGACCATACCTATGGTGCATCTTACAAGGGTACATGTGAAATTTACTACATTTAGAATATAAATGTCTTAACACAATAACTAACAGGGTGCTGTGAAGGCTATGTTAAGTAGTTTGATGAAAATATTTCAGATTGTATATAAAACCAGCACATTGTACCCTATGATTACATTAATGTACACAGCTAAAATTTAATTTAAAAAAAAGAATAAGCTAGTCCACTCACTGCCTCATCCTCTTGCCTTATTTTGCTTGCTGTATCATAAGGCAAAAAATATTCTGCCAGAATAAATGAGTCATTCAAGAAACAAGTTAGACAAGCAGTGTGACCCAATCTGTTTCTCCTCAAATAGTTAATACCTCAAATAGTGTGAAGAATTTGAAAAGGAGACAGAGTGGGTGATAAGAGGATCGCCTGAGCCACTCACACACTCTGCTAATCCCAGATGCCAGCAGGTGTCTGTGGGTCCACCACCATTTAAATTTGTTCTTTTAGTGATAACCACAAAAATTATCAATTAACATGGTTGGAAAGAAATTTGATCTTTAAAAAACATCCCACAGACACTGTCAGCATATTGAAACGTATCTTCAATTTAGTTATGGTAACATTCAGTGATCATATCATGATTTAGTTGTGCCTCTACTTCTCTTCCATATTCCTTTATGTTGTTTCTAAAATATTTTTCTGTCCTTTCAACACTAGAATAATCTTGTGTAATTGGTGCTACATTACACAAGCTCTCTCTTCAAACATCTCAAAGGTCAGAATGGGGTGATACTTGTCTGTCAGCAAGGCATAGCTCTTCTGTGTTGATTAAAATGGGGCTACATATCATTGTACTACACTGTTTGCATTTGTAAAGTCTAAGATGTGGTTGTGTCCTTCACTCAGGAAGTGTGCCACTGTACACTGGCTCATTGTTCTTGCTGGAAAGGATCCTGCCAATCCTCCTCCCCTCTCTCCACTTCTTGGATTTTGCTGAGTTTCACTCACGTGAGCCCCTCAAAACAACCAGCAACAAACCAGAAGGCAAGTGGGCATGTTACACCAAGAAAAGATAGAACTAAATCAGAGCATGACTACCACACACTACCAAAGTAAAAACTAAAGAGACGTTAGTCCTTCAGGAGTTGAGACATCTGAAATTCTTAGCTTTCAAGAGATCTACTAACGGTATAAGAAAAACTTTGCAGAAATAACAACAAAAAGACCACAATCCCTTTAGACATTGGCATCGATTTCATTTAGGGTCTTTTATAATTTATCTGGTTGGTGGCTGCTTCCTCTCCATTTTCTTTTTCATTTCAACTAATTGTTAATTAAATTTTCACCTCAACTTATACTAAATTTTTAATATGGAGTTATCAAATGTCTCAAAAAATGACAGCTCCTCACTAAAAAACTGTTTTCCTTTTCTTTCTTGTCTTGAGTGTGACATCTTTTTTCTTCTAGGAATCTGACACAGATGTTGAAAAGAGGATGTTGGTGAACTATTGATGCTGTCAGAGAAACACAGAAATTAATAACTATGGGAGGTTAAGCAAAGATACATTTACCCCTTTTCTCTGACACCTTCCCTGCTCCCTAGTCAGAGGACTCAGGACCTGAAAAGATACAAACATCATGTCTAATCAAAGATAGACCTTCACCCCCAAATACTGACCCAGAGAGACAGAGAGAGGATAAAAAATTGGAATAAACTCATGCACAAACCTAAGCATGAAATTTAAAAAACAGCCAGGTGCTTGTGGCCCTGTGAGTAGGGCACTGGTCCCATCCCGGCAAAACTGCAACAACAACAAAAAATGAAATTTAAAAAACAGAAAAAGAAAAGGTTTTAAATAATAAGTAGTATTGGAAGGATAAGCAAATTTTAAAGAAAAAAATTATTCAAGAGATAGAAAAATTGAAAGTTTCAAGCAGTATTTGGAAAACAAATTGACTAAGGCTTGTAATCTGTATCTCATAGATGTGAAGTTGTTCAAGTACATTTTGTGATTTACCTCTAGTCAAAAGGAACCTAGGGGCAGAAGGGCCTGAGATTTTTACATGACTCACTTGAGTCATGCTGCCTCTAAGAATGTAGTCTGTTACAATTATTCCCTCTTATAAAAATATTGGTGAGTGACTGAAAACCACAAATAAAGCAGGGATATTTGCTCAGAGAAAGTCAGAGCTACAAAAGTGCTTTCTAAACATAGAAGAAAGAAAAGTCTGGCCCTTTAATTTCAAAACCCCCACAACAGCATGTTATTCAATTAACCTTACATACTTATGTGTAAGTGACATGTTATAAGTGAATACCAGAAGGGTAAAAATCTAGTCTTTATTTTGGATAATGGATATAACTCACGAACTAAAGTGTTGAATCTAATATTATTGAACTAGCTCTCTAGATCTCTAGTTTATATGTTAATAACCATAAATAAAGATGACATTTTTGGTTAAATACATGAAACATATGTAACAGGCAGGACAATTTAGATGTTTCCCAACCCCATCTCCAGGTATTAATTAATTGATTAGCTTAACTATTTTCTTTTAAAACTTCACAAAACTCATCATAAGCAAGCACATTAGAATTCTAGTGTATTTTCAAGTTTAAAACTATGTTAA
The DNA here is from genome assembly GCA_963574355.1 of Loris lydekkerianus. NCBI lineage: Eukaryota > Metazoa > Chordata > Mammalia > Primates > Lorisidae > Loris > Loris lydekkerianus. The sequence goes on from CAUYPK010158241.1 coordinate 10,097, forward strand.
TATTTGAATGCACTTTTCAAACTTAAAGGTATTTTGCTTTCTAATATCACATAAATAATAGAATGAAAAAGACATGCTGCTTTTATATAATTTACAATATATAACATGATGTTTTGATATATGGGATATTGTGAAATGATTAAAGCTAATTATATCCATCACCTCACACAATCATTGTTTGTGTGCACATGTGTAGTGAGAACGTTTATGTTTACTCTTTCAGCAATTTTTAAGTATACCAAAAAGAAGGTACCAAAAAAGTATCCATAGTAAGAAGGGAAAAAAGCTGCATTAAAATTGTAATACTCAATATATACCAATAATAAAAAATGAATACAAGTCATGTTTGACTCCTACAATTATAAGAGGTGCTCAGAGTGGTTACCATAAGCATCCAGACACTTCTGATCACAGTGAACTACCACTTGCACTACTCTGACAAAAATGTCCACTTGTATCACTGGACATGCCATTTAAATTTCTTCCCTAAGTACCACCATTGTAGCCAGTTTTCTATTGTACACCACATCTTTAAACTCCCACACACACTCACACCTCCATTGTTGTGGTACTTCCACAACATTCTACAATTTCAAATACCACTTCAAAATGGTCTTGCACTGTTTATTGAACGACACCACACTTCTGCCATTTTCTTTGACTGTCTTGCCTGTCACAGGGTGATGCTAGCATTCATTTAATTAATACCATCTTAGACACCTCTTGCGGGCAGGACACAATTATAAGAGGGACTTTACTTAGCAAATGCAATCAGTAAAACCTGGTTCTCTGTACCCTCAATGAATCCTCAATAATAAAAAACATATATTAATGCCATCTTTTGCGAAAACATCATACCACACATTGCTGCTATAATTCAATTCAACTTCAAAAAGTAACACATAGATAACATCTCTTAAAATGTATATACATGTTTTTGCACTCCTGGTATATTATCTGGAGTCACCATGCTATACCATAGATCTCCATAATTTATTCATCCTGTCAATCTGAAACATTGCATCCTTTGACCGCCATCTTCTCATTGAGACCCCGGAAGCCATCAATCTACTCTATGCTTCTATGGTTCTGCTATTTTAGATTCCACAGTATAAACAACATAATTCAGTATCTTTCTTTTTGTGCTTGGCTTATTTTTCTTAGCATATTATCCTCCAAGTTTGTCACAAGTTTGTCACAAATTACAGTGTTTTCTTTTCTTATAAGGCTGAATAGCATTTCATTGTGTGTGTGTATATAAATATATACAGATATGTGTATATATGTGTATACATATACACTACAATATGTGTATACATGTATGCCACATTTTCTTTGACAAATTCATCCAGTGGTGGATACGTAGGTTGATTCCATACTTATCGTGTCTATTGTAAATAATACTCAATAAACATGAGAATCCAGGTATCTTTTTGAGAACTGATCTCATCTCCTTTGAATGTTTACACAGATGTGAGATGGCCTGGCCCTCTAGGCTGGGCCTATCAACTGGGTCCAGAGGGAAGGACCTAGACCCCTGGGTCCATGGGGTATGATTCCACAGCCAACATTTGTGGGGGTCATCATAAAGTCTCAGCTTTGGCACTGAGGCAGGCATTCAGCCTGGGACTTAGGAGGGAGTCCTAGAGCCTGGGGCTTCAGGGGCTGACCTAGCAATTGGGCAGATCTGAAGTTTGAGGTAATGGGGGTTGGCATCCTGGTACTGAAGTGATTCTGGAGCCTGGGGTGGGCCTACAGTCTGATTCCACAGGAGCCAGCCTAGAGTCTGGTGCTACCAGTACCATCCTGGCTCTGGGATGGGCTTAGAGCCTAGAGCAGCAGCAGGGGCTGACCTGGTGCTACATTTCATGGAGGCAGGCTTGATATTGGGGTCTTTGGCAAAATTGGGTGTTCGCTTCAGTCTTCTTCCCCACAGGAAAGTATTTCTCTCTATGCTGTGCCATCCAGGCTTGGAGGAGGTGTGATGCAAGTACATAACACTGTACCCTTTCTACCTTCTTCAGTGTGTCTTTTCTTATTTCTATGCTCTGTCCACATACTATAATCTCTCACCTGGACTTCTTAGCTCTTGAAAAGATATTTTCACATGTGGGTAGTTGTTCAAGTTGATGTTTCTGCAAGGGACAAGAATTGAAATGTTTTATTTTAAATTCTTTCTCACCTATAAGAACTTCCTAAAACATTTTAGCTCAATATTCACCCTCTCCTGTTTTCATTTGGCACTTTGACTCTGCCCTACTAATTTAGAATTAATCATACACTACTTAGAGAAATCTATTAATATTGAAGAGTGCTATTAGAGTTTTACTATGTCCACAATTACTAGAATTTCTTGAATGACTCTGTGTGTGTGTATATGTGTGTGTGTGTAACAAGGCAGTGGGAAAGAGAAAGACAGGAAATCAAATAAAATAAACACAAGAGATGGAAATTAATAAAAGGAAACTATTTAATGATGCAAATATCTCTTCCTTCTCTTTGGTTTATTTTTGGTTTGTTTGTTTGTTTTCATTTTTTCCTTTATGCTTCCCCATCTCCCTCCCCCCCCAAATCTTTGAATGACAGAGATATGGTTATTTGGCTTTGGGGGAGGATTTTTTTGTCTTTGCTTTCTTATTTTACTTTATTTTAATTTTTTTATTGTTTGGTATTCATTGAGGGTACAAAGAATTAGGTTACACTGATTGCATTTGTTAAAGTTCCTCTTATACTTGTGTCCCACCCCAAGAGGTGTGCCATACACCATGACTCCCAAGATCCCTCCCACCTCCCCTCTCCCCACTTGTTCATTTTCCTACACCCTCCTTGTATTATCTCATTTACTGCCTTCATATTAGAATTTAGCATATTGGATTCTTGTTTCTCAATTCTTGTGATGATTTATTAAGAATATGTTCCACCTCCATCCAGGTTAATAAAAATATGTAGAGTCTCCATTTTATTTAGTGGCTGAATAGTATTCCATGGCATAGATATACCACAGCTTGATAATCCATTCCTGGGTTGGTGAGCATTTAGGCTGTTTCCACATTTTGGCGATTGTAAATTGAGATGTGATAAACAATCTAGCGCAAGTGTCCTTATGATAATAGGAATTTTTTTTCTTCTGGGTAGAAGCCTAGTAATGGGATTGCATGATCAAATGGGAGGTCTAATTTGAGTTCTTTGAGAATTCTCCATACTTCCTTCCAAAAAGGTTGTATTAGTTTGCAGTCCCACCAGCAGTGTAAAGTGCTTCCTTCCCTCCACATCCATGCCAACAACTGTAGCTTTCAGACTTTGTGATGCGAGTTATTCTCACTGGGGTTAGATGATATCTCAGGATGGTTTTGATTTGCATTTCTCTGATGTTTAGAGATGATGAGCATTTTTGCATATGTTTGTTAGTGATTTGTCTGTCTTCTTTAGAGAAAATTCTATTAATGTCTCTTACCCAGTGATATATGAGATATTGAGTCTTTCTTCATTGATTAATTTGAGTTCTCTATAGATCCTAGTTATCAAGCTTTTCTCTGATTCATAATATGCAAGTATCTTTTCCCATTCATAATATACAAGTATCTTTTCCCAATATTAATCATGTCTGTTTGCTTTGGTTCTTGTTTCCTAAGATGTACAACAGTTTTTCAGTTTAATTAAGTCCCATGTTTATTTTTGTTGTTGTTGCAATTGCTCCAGAAGTCTTCTTCATAAAACCCTTCCCAGGGCCCATATCCTCAAGTGTTTTCCCCACACTTTCTTTAAGGATTTTTATTATTTCATGCTTAGATTTAATTTTTTTATTTATCAAGAATCAATTTTTGTAAATGGTGAGAGGTGCAGGTCCTGTTTCAGTCTTTCACATGTGGTTATCCAGTTATCCCAGCATCATTTATTGAATAGGGATTCTTTCCCCCAGTATATGTTGTTCTTTGGTTTATCAAATATCAGGTGGTTGCAAGATGTTAGTTTCATTTCATGCTTTTCTATTTGGTTCCAAACGTTAGTGTCTCTATTTTGGTGCCAATACCATGCTGTTATCACTATGGTCCTATAGTATGCCAAAAGTCTGGTAGGGTGATACCCTCGGCTTTGTTTTTATTACTAAAAATTGCCGTGGCTATACAAGGTTTCTTCTAGTTCCATACAAAAGAAAGAATTATTTTTTTCTAAATCTTGAAAGTATGATGATGGTATTTTGATGGGGATGCATTGAATCTATAGATTGCTTTGTGTAGAATAGACATTTTGACAATGTTGATTCTTCCCAAGCATAAGCATGTTATGTTTTTCCATTTGTTAATATCTTCTGCAATTCCTTTTCTTAGGGTTTCATAATTTTCTTTGTAGAGGTCCTTCACCTTTTCTGTTATGTATATTCCTTAAATTTCATTTTCTTTGAAGCTACTGTGAAGGAAATTGTGTCCTCGATTAGCTTCTCATCTTGGCTCTTATTGTCATATACAGAGGCTACTGATTTGTAAAAAATTGATTTTATAACCTGAGACATTACTATATATTTTTCTTAAACTTTAATTAATAGCTTTTTAAATTAAATCATAGCTGTGTACATTAATGCAATCATGAGGCTCCATACACTGGTTTTATATACCATTTGATGTATTTTCATCACACTGGTTAACATAGCCTTCCTGGCATTTTCTTAGTTATTGTGTTAAAACATTTATATTCTACATTTAGTAAGTTTCACATATACCCTTGTAAGATGCACTGTAGGTGTGGTCCCACCAATTACCCTCCCTCCACTCATTCTCCCCCCCTTCCCCTTTCCCCATATTCTTAGGGTATAATAGGGTTATAGCCATTGCTATCTTTTTGGATCACTTCCAGAAGTCTTGTGTTTGAGTCTTTGGGGTTCTCTAAGTATAAGATTATATCATCAGCAAAGACTGAGAGTTTGACCTCCTCTGCCACCATTTGGAGGCCCTTTATTTTCTTCTCTTGCCTGATTATATTGGCTAGAACTTCCAGCACTATGTGGAATAGTAGTGGCAATAAAGGACAACTTTGTCTGGTTCCAGTTCTAAATGGAAAAGCTTTCAGTTTTACTCCATTCAGTATAATTTTAGCTGTGAGTTTGTTGTAGATGAGTTTGATCAGATTCTGAAATGTGCCACCTAGAACAATATATTCTTAAGTGTTCTAATTACAAAGGATGTTGAATTTTATCGAATACTTTTCTGCATCTATTGAGAGAATCATACGGTCTTTGTTTTTGCCTCTGTTGATATGGTGAATTACATTTATGGATTTGTGTATATTAAACGAGCATTGCATCCCTGGGATAAAACCTACCTGATAGTGATGAATGACTTCTTTTTAAAGCATAGCTATAATCTATTGGCTAGGATTTCATTGAGAATTTTTGCATCTATTGGAGAAATTGGTCTGAAATTCTTTTCAGTTGCATCTTTCCCTGGCTTTGGTATTAGGGTGATGTTTGCTTCATAGAACATGTTGGGGCAGATTCCTTCCTTCTGAATTTTTTGGAATAATTTCTGTAGTGTGGGTATAAGCTCTTCTTTGAAGGTTTGATAGATTTCTGGTATGAAGTCATCTGGACCAGGGCTTTTTTCAAGGGGGGAGATTTTTTATTGTTTCTTCAATCTCAGTTCTTGAAATCAGTCTGTTTAGGAGATCTATTTCTTCTTGATTGAGTCTAGAGAGAGGGTGTGATTCCAGGTATTGATCCATTTCCTCCAAATTGTTAAATTTCTGGGCATAGAGTTTCTTGTAGTACTCAGAGGTGATCTCTTATATCTCCATGGCACCAGTTATTTCCCCATCATCATCTGACGGAGGTTATTAGAGATTTTACTTTACTGTTTCTACTTAATCTGGCCAAAGGTAACATTTAAGTCCTTTGTATCTTCATTTAGTTTCTTTTAAGAGGATCTATCCAGTTCAGTCAGAGGCATGTTAAAGGACCTGACTATTATTATGTCATGGGATATCATAATGCTCAGACTTCAAGGTCTGTTTCATAAATCTGGGAGCATTTAAATTGGATGCATAAGTATTTAAAATTGAGATGCCTTCTTGTTATATTGCTCCTTTGATGAGTATAATGTGCCCATCTTTGTCTTTCTTAACTTTAATTGCTTTGAATCACTTGTATCTGAAAATAAATTTGCAAGCCCCCCTTTCTTCTGATTTCCATTTGCTTGAAATACTGTTCATTTTCTATCCCTTAACCCTGAGTCTTGATTTGTCCTTCAAGGCTGGGTATGTCTTCTGGAAACAGCAAATGAATGGCTTGTGCTTTTTATGCAATCAACCAGAATGGTACATACTCTAAAACTGACCGCATCCACAATCACAACTGGTACCTAATGAACAAAAAACACTTTTGCTTAATTTACCCTTCAGTGGTGAATTCAGTCCACTAACATTTATTGGGAAAATTGATAAGTGTGGTGAAGCTCTATTCATCTTATTTTGTGAAAGTCCATTGTGTAGTTTAATCTTTGTGCCATTGTGGAAGCTAAGGTTAGACCATTAGTTTCTGAGTGTTTACTTTGCTGGTGCGCCATTGCGAAGGTCAGTGTTGAGAATAAGTCTAAGTATTTCCTGTAAAGCTGGTCTTGTTGTGGCAAACTTCCTCAATGTTTACATATCAGTAAAAGATTGGATTTCTCCATCAATCTTGAAGCTTAGTTTATCAGGATACAGAATTCTTGTCTGAAAATTGTTTTATTTGAGTATGTTGAAGGTGGATAACCTTGTTCCTCTGGCTTGAAAGGTTTCAGTGGAAAAGTCTGCTGTCATCTTAATGGCTCTGCCTCTGTAGGTCAGTTGGTACTTACTCCTGCCTGCTTCCAGAAATTTTTCTTTCATCTTGACTTTCGACAGGTTCATTACACTGTGTCTTGGAGAAGCTCTGTTTGAGTTGAGATGACCTAGGGTTCAATATCCATCTGAAAGAAGTGTGTTAGAGTCTTTAGTAAAACTTGGGAAGTTTTCATTTATGATGGTCTCCAGTTGGGCATCCATTCCTTTGGGACAATCTTCTTCCCCTTTAGGAATCCCTATTATTTGTCATGGAGTCCTATAGTTCTCTGAGAGCCTGCTCTGCCTTCTCTCTTCCTTTCTGCCTCTTTATTTAATTAATTTATTTATTTTTGAGACAGTATCACCCTATCACCCTTAGTAGAGTGCTGTAGTGTCACAGCTCACAGCAACCTCCAAATCTTCAGCTTAGGTGATTCTCTTGCATCAGCCTCCCGAGTAGCAGGGACTACAGGGGCCCACCACAATGCCCAGCTATTTTGTTGTTGTTGTTGCAGTTTGGCCAGGGCCAGGTTTGAACCTGCCACCCTCAGTATATGAGGCCAGTGCCCTACCACTGAGTCACAGGTGCTGCCCTCTTCCTGCTTCTTTAACTACTTGGGTTAATTCAAACATCTTACCCTGTAGCTCTGAGGTTCTTTATTCTCCATGGTCTAACAATTTTTTCATACTTTTTAGTGCATCTTTACATTCCCTGATTGTCTCCCTTATTTCCTTAAGCTCTGCCATATTCTTCCTATATTCTACATATCTCTTATCTGACTTTTGGTTCTATCTTTCCATTTTCTCATCTATTCCTTTTGTCTTTATCATCCATATTTTAAATTCCCTGTCTGCCATTGGAGTCCATTGACTCCTTATAGACAGAGTTTTCTGCAGTAGCTGCCTCATGCTCCCTGATGGAAGTTCCTCTCTTTTGGTTTTTCATGTTGTCTAAATTTTTCTACTGGTTCCTCTTCATGTGTTCTTTCTTCTTGTTAACCTCTTTGTCCTCCTTTTTCTTTCTCACTTCCTCCTTTGCTTCAAATTACCTTGACTTGGAGCTTAGATCTTGAAGCCTCTATGGTCCTTATTCCAAAATTAGTTGCTTTCCATAATTGCCTGATTGTTTCCTTAGCATTCAGACCCTGCCAAGTTGGGATCTTAAAGCTCACAAGAATCCTTCAGGGGCAGATCTCACAGTGCCCCCTGACTCCAGTTCCCGTGGAATGCAGGAATCCCTTAGCCTGTTCCAAGAGTAAAGTTCTGATCCCAGCAAGCAGAATTAAGGCAGCTGTGACTTAGGCCCCTGGTAAGACCTTCTCACAACCTTCCCACAATGGCAGCCCCCTGGATGTGGGGACCTTCTCAGTATGGCTTCCTTGCCAGGCACCAAACCCATGGTAAATCCACTCCAACCACATCCAAATCTGTTTTGCTGTAAACTGTTTAAGACCACTCAGTCTTCCAAGCTTTCCACTCAGTGCACAGCTTCCCATAACAACTGAAAACTCCAGAGAGGCTTCCTCCCATCCCAGACTGGTGTGGGGGGCCAGCTGATCTCAGCCATTTGCAATCACTTGCCTAATTTGTCAGATTTCCACCTCCAGATCATACACTGTATCTAGCTCTCCAACTCCTTGCTGGGCTTTCTGAGCTACAACTCTGGGTAAGGTCCTCACATAAGGTATGGCTGAGTTCTCTCTTTCCCCAGTCATTCTAGGAGAGCTCTGGTGAATGATCCTTCTGGTCTGCCATCATGTTCAGCCCCCATTTTTGTTTTTTAAAAATGTTCCTCATATCATTTAACTGCAACTGGTACCTAATGAACAGGTAACATTTTTGCTTAATTCAGTAGATACATAGGTTAGACATAGGGGCTCACACTTGTATTCTTAGCACTCTAGGAAGCTGAGGTAAGAGCATCCCTGAGCCAAGGAGTTTGAGACAAGCCTAGGCAAAAGTGAGACTCTGTCTATACTAAAAATAGAGAAAAGTATCCATGTGTGGTGCCATGAACCTGTAGTCTCAGCTACTAGGGAGGCTCAGGTAGGAGGATTGCATGAGCGAGGAGTCTGAGTTGTAGTGAGCTATCATGATTCCACTGTACTCTAGCCCAGGCAACAGAGCAAGACTCTTTCAAAAAAATAATAATCTATTTATATTTCTTATATATATTTTATATATATATATATATATATATATATATATACTGGATTATCAATTATAATATCCAAGCCTACTGCCAGAACTGGCAGTGGGAAAAATAAAACAGTAACAATAAAAATCTTGGTTGTATTAGACAGTCATATTTCTTTTGTCTCAAACTTACATGTTCACAGACCCTGAAAATCTCTTCTTCATACAGTCAAATCAATACAAACCAAGTAGTCTATAAAGCACACTTAAAAAAAAAGGAAAAATTAATTTTCAACAGAAAAATAGCTGGCAAACATCATATATAACCCACAATGCTGCCACAGTCTTAATGAGTTTTGCAAGTATCCCCTTATGTCAGTCCCTAAAGACCATCTTTGAGTCTGTTCCCACCCTCCAGGTCTGTGTCACCCTCTCCTGGAAGGGCAGCTTGTATGACCTGCTCACCTCTACACTGGTCTCCTTCCTTGACCATGCTCTCCCTATCCAGTGATACTGTTTGGCTATTCCTGTGTGAGTGGCACTGGTAGGAGAAGATGAATGTGCCTGATCAGTGATTACAGCTCCCCTGCAGATCCTCTAGCTCAAGCTATAAAGCTTTTCTCTTAATGTGTGTCCTCTCTGTTTGGAGAGAAATTGCCTCTGCATAAAAATTCTTACTTGGAATAAGGTCATACTGTTTCTTTCCTGTATTGCCTTGCAGTAGTTCATATTATGTCTGAACTGCAAAAATGACCTAAAACTCTGTCCTGGGATCCTTTTTTCACCTAAAATGTAAACATTATTTCATAAGTTATTACTAAATGCTCTCTACACCCCATACGTATACACACACACACACACACACACACACATATACACACAAATAGTACCAGGAAGCCATTCTGATGTTGTTCATAAAAAGAGAAGTGTTAGTCACCATAAAAAAAACACTATTTAAGAGATACATGATTATGAAGCATGTGATAAACTTACGGACAGTAATTGGATGGTATTTTATAATACTCAAAACTCTTTCAAAGATATTACAGCTTCCTCACAACTTTGAGTGAACCCAATTAAAATTAAAAAGTGAACTTTATTATCATTGCCAAGTAATAGAAGAAAAGATTGAAATTAAACATAAATGAGTGACCTGCGCAGGATCCCCAGAGAATAAGGGAAACTGAAGGTACTAATTCAGTTTGTTTCTACTTGTCCCCCGGACTTGGTGACTAGTGGGCTTTTGCTTCTCTCCCAAGAATTAGGCTCCACTTTTTGACCAATTTCTGATATCTAAGATTCAACCCTTCTTCTTGCACCAAGTTTGTGCCTGGATTCTGGACTCTAGCACCAGTTGCTGTCTAAGAACTAGAGGCTAAGCTCTTGATTGCAAACTCAGTGGTCGAATCTCCTGTCCACAGGTCAGTCTCCCAATTCTCTCTATTACTTTCCAGAAGTTACTCCAATTCCTGAGGACATGTTACTGTCATATCTTAGACCCTGTGCCCTCTCTCCTCATCCTCTACATCACTCAATACTAATTGCTTGCCTCATCTGTAATGTCCTATCCCAGAACCCATGTAATTTGAAGTTTGAGGCTTTTGTTTTTGTTTTTGGCCAGATCAGATGTCCTTGAGTATCTGCAGTGACAGGCATCCCCCAGCCTGCTCCAAATGAGAACTGCCCCTCCTGAGTTAATCCATTTTAAAGCTAGCTGAACCATGCCCAGTCTTGTCTGGAAATATTGTAATGATGACATTAAATCTTTCCTCTTAAAATTCTACCTATGGCAGAAAGTCTACTCCAAGCCATTTAATAGCAATAAAAAAATGAGTCATAGAGTTTTTCAACAGCAAAGATGTTTATCATGCTAGTACAATCCATTATGATTTTAAATAATTCTTTTCCACATTATTTCTCTCTGTGTAAAGTTAGAATTTGCTGATAATAACGTGGTAGGTGCTGCAGGGTCCTACAAATATAAGTGAACAACCTTTAATGAGATACAAAAATTCTCATATGCATTCATATTAGACAGATATTTCACAAGAAAAAGGGCAAATCCACCAGCTAATCTCTAGATTAGAAGCAGGCACTAGGAGTGTTTCAGCAGCTACACAAAAAGATATCAAAGCTAGCACTTTGTCTTTTGATGAAGCATTGCCCTTTTCCCCAAGTAATATCTAATTATTAATGCTCAGCCCCAAAATAGTAACACCCATGATCATGTGCTCATTGTCAGGGGCCTGGAGTACAGAGCAGACACTGGCTAATAATTATAGAACTATTCTGTATCATGAATAAGGAAAAGGATATTAGCAGGGTTATTGCTAGTAAGATGCCATTTTCAGGTGTGCTAAATAAAGTTAATTCTCACCCACAAGCCACTTTTTCTAATGACCTAATATTAGCACAATTGAGCAATGACATAGTTAAGGAAGAGAGGAGAAATCTGAATATTAAACTCGAACCTATATGGTGCATCTCAGAATGGGTCTAGGTGATTGCACTAATGTACACAGCTATGATTTAACAATTAAAAAAAAAAAAGACCTAATTCCATTGAACAAACTTGGTTCATTGAATTGAACATTGTTATAAACTTGGCTTGAAAATATCTCTAAGCCTCAGTTTCCTCATCTATAAAGCAGGCTGATCAGTACTGCTTAATATATTGTCATGAGGATTAAATGAATAAAATAGTACATAATATTTTGAAAAATATAAGGTCTTATAACCTATAAGTGATCATTATTCTTATATTGACATTCCAAAATAGTGTTTGCAAAGAAGAGCTAAACAGGGAGGAGCTGTCAGGGGATAATATAACCAGACTCTCCCAGAACCTACATGAAGAAAAATATACAATGATTCAGATAACTTCTTGTCCAAAAAATATCACAGCAAGAATTTCTGCATAGGCAAGGTGGGTCACATAGTGAAAGCAACAATTGAGACCCCAAAGAATGTCTAGTGGCACTAAAGAGTTTGAAGTTTGCTTGTTTTAACAAAATTTAAATATGAGTTGTCCATGTGCTTCTATTACCACTTACTAAAGTAAATGTACTGATATGACTAGGGGTGTAAATAATTTCTTTTCATTTTCTGCCCATAAAAAAAAAAAAATTCTAACCTTTTACTCTTCTATTTCTTTCATTTGAACCAGTAAAGAAATATAGCGAACTTTCATACTAAATGATACATTTCAGGTAAAGGCATGGAATATAATGAACAGATTTCTATCTGAGCTCTTGCCAGTCATCACAGTTACCTTGGTGCAGTCACATTCGCTCATGTTTGCATTATTTACCCTCCTTTTCTTTCCCCTTTCCTTCTTCCCCACCCCACTTGAATATGCTTCTGTTATTCTCTTGTATGAGGATGTAGTTGTTTTTTCTATTAGATTCATATTAGGTTGAGTACATTAAATATTTGTTTTTTCCATCTTTTGATACTTTACAAAGAAGAAAGTGTTTCAACTCCATCCAGGTTAATTCAAAAGATGTAAAGTCACCATCATTTTTATGGAATACATAAACCACAGTTTATTGATCCGATCATGCATTGATGGGCATTTGGGTTGCTTCCGTGTCTTAGCAATTGTGAACTGAGCTTTAATAAACATTCTAATGGAAATGTCCTCATAATAAAATGATTTTATTTCTTCTGGGTAGTCCCTAGTAATGGAATTGCAGGATCAAATGTAATGTCTACATTTGGCTTTTGAGGATTCCTCATACCTCTTTTCATAAAGGCTATATTAGTTTGCAATCCCACCAACAGTGTATAAGTGTTCCCTTCTCTCCACACCCATACCAACACTTACAGCTTTGAGATATTGTGATGTGGGCTATTCTCACCAGGGTTAGGTGATATCTCAGGGTGGTTTTGATTTTCAATTCACTGATAATTAGGGACAATGAACATTTTTCCATGTGTTTTTTTGGCCATTCACTTTACTTCTTCAGAGAAGGTTCCGTTCATGCCTCTTGCCCAGTGGGAGATGGGATTTTTTTACTCTTTTTCTGTTGATTAATTTGAGTTCTCTGTATATTCTAGTTATTAATTCTTTGTCATATTTGTAACATACAAATATTTTTTCCTATTCTGAAGGTTGTCCGTTTGCTTTGAGTGTTGTGTTCTTAATGGTGCAGAAGTTTTTTAGCTTAATTAAGTCCCATTTATTTATTTTTGTTGATGTTGCTATTGCTGATGCCATCTTCTTCATAAAATCTGTCCCCAGGCTGATATCATCAAGAGTTTTTCCCACACTTTCTTCTAGGATTTTTAACATTTAATGTCTTAGATTTAAATCTTTTATTCATCATGAGTCAATTTTTGTAAGTGGTAAAAGGTGCAGGTCCAGTTTTAGTCTTTTACATGTGGTTAACTTTTACCGAATAGCAATTTTAACATTTACTGAATAGCAATTCTTTTCCTCAGTGTATGTTGTTGTTTAGTTTATCAAAGATCAGATGACGGTAAGAGGTTGACTTCATCTCTGAGTTTTCAATTCTGTTTCATAAATCTATGTCTCTATTTTTGTGCCAATACCATATTGTTTTAATCACTGTGGTCTTGCAGTATAACCCAAAGTCTGATAGAGTGATGCATCCAGATTTGTTTTTATTACTAATGATCCCCTTGACTATATGAGTTTTTTTCTGGTTCCAAAAAACTATGAACTATTTTTTTCGAGTTCTTTGAAGTATGATGTTGGCATTTCAATGGAAATTTCATTAAACCTGTAGATTGCTTTAGGTAATATAGACAACTGCCTCAAATACAACTTGAACTTTACCTTAGAAACACAAATAATGCAACCTAATCATTTGTACCTTCATATTAATCTGAATTTCAAAAAAAGAAATGAAAAGAAAGAAAGTAAACAGTAGGGTTTCTATCATATCTGGGCACCTATTCTATGCCAGGTAGAGTTCCAGTCATTGAGAAGAGGAATAAGTATTATGCAGTCAGGTTCGCAGACTTTGGATGATCTCTTAGGAGATCAATTCACAAGGGTGATTCTCCCTCAGTGCCACTTTTGTGCATGCAAAAAGGGTGAGAGTCTGAGGATGTGGCCTGTCCAGCCCCTTTAGGCTCCTGAGTTTTGGTAACTTCAGTTGTGGTACCTGCTCTCCCTTCTCCTTCAGTCCCCAAAGCTTCCCATTTCTAGCATAGTCTACTTTCTAGTATTTGGAAGATAGTGTCTCTAGATATCCTTTTTCTTTCCTTTCTCATGCAAAGATTTCATTTCCTTTCCTATGTAAAAATATCCATGAGTACAAGGGGAAAACAGATGATCTCCCCTACCTACTGGAAAATATATAGAAAGAATAAGAATTTTTCCCTTTGTCCATTCTTGAAAATAAGAGTTATTGAGCACCTAAGACATTGCAAGGCTTATGCAAGTTCCTGCAGACACAAAAATGGCAAAAGGCATTTTTCTTTTGGAGAACAGGTCTCAATTCAGTGGGCAAATGAGTGGTAAAAGTAATCTATCCCATTGCCAAAGTGATGACCTATGGGGTTTATGTCTTGCAAAGATAAGTATTTCTTGTCCCAAGATCCATCCAACAAAGCCAAAAATCTTCTCAAGTAAAAAATGTAACTAAACAAAAAGCATGCTGCAGTATGTAATGCTTTTTCTATTATTTTTTATTTTCCTTGATTTTTAATCAAAGGCATTTTAAATGTACATGTATTTTGTGTTTGTTTAATATATTAATATATTATTTTATTGTTTTGCTAAATAGAAAAAGTTGTTTCACAGTACTGATAGCCAGCCACCATCTAGTGGCCAAATCTTGTCACTACAGATGTGCGCAGATAGAGGTGAAGGGCATGTTTTTTCAGGTGGTTTTCTGAAGGTTTTTAAGGATTATGTTCAGTGAAAAGCAGGCATCAGATCAAAGACGGAGAACACAAAGGAACAAGTAGTCTCTACTTTTTTTAAGCATAAATTATGGGAAGTAGAAATCATATTTATTACTATATATATAAAATCATATTACTATATTTATTACATATTTTATGTATGTATTTATATATATAGTATAAATGGCCTTCTTTTAATCATTCTAAGAAACTGTTGATCAGTAAACCACAGCTTCTATAGGGTTGTCTAGCTGCAAGTAACATGGCAATACCCAATTATACCCAAGTAATGAGATCAATATCTACAACCAG
Source organism: Loris lydekkerianus (assembly GCA_963574355.1). Lineage (NCBI taxonomy): Eukaryota > Metazoa > Chordata > Mammalia > Primates > Lorisidae > Loris > Loris lydekkerianus. The sequence continues at coordinate 25,214 of CAUYPK010158241.1, forward strand.
GCACTCGTTAAGACACATCCAAACTCAAGTATCTACACTCCTAAGAACAATGATTTATGTTGAATCACTGAACCATGACTCAATATAAATATTTATCCACAGATAAGCAGATAAAGATAATGTGGTATATACATAAAATGGAACATTATTCAGCCTTAAAAAGAGTCACATGCTATAACATGGATAAAACTGAAGAACGTTCTGTTAAATGGAATAGGCCAGACACAGAACGACAAATACTACATGATGCCATTTGAATACTGAATGTAAAATAGTCAAACTCATCAAAACAGATAATACAATGATGGTTGCTAAGGGATAAGTGAGGCATATGAGGAGGTATTAGTCAAAAGGTACAAAGTTTCAGTTATACAAGATGAATGAGTCCTAGAGAGATCTACTGGATCTCTGTTGCTACTAAGAGCTAACAATCTGTATTGTATACTTAAAAATTTACTGAGGGAGTAGATCATATATTATGTATTCTTTTTTTTTTTTTTTTTTGAGATGAGGTCTAACTCTTCCTCTTGCTCAGGTGGGTCTCAAACTCCTGTGCTCAAGCAATCCTCCTGCCTCAGCCTCCCTGAATGATAGGATTACAGGCATGAGCCAACATGCCCAGCCTATATGTTATGTACTTTTATCACATAATAATAATAATAATGAGATAGGAATAGTGATGATTTCATTGGTATATAATTCTTTCCAATGCATCAAGTTGTACACATTAAATATGAACAGTTTTTGTATGTCAACCACAACTCAATCAAGTTTTGTTCACATGCTTTTTCCAAACACAGACTTTCTCTGATGACTCTAATGTTAAACCTCTCTTCCTCCAGATTATTTTATTTTAGATACTTGCTATTCTTGGAAGTTATATTATTTATTTACAGGTTAAACGACAAAGCCTCCAAATCTACAGTGCAAATTACCTAAAAGAAAGGATTTTTAACTATATTGTCTGCTGTCATTTGGAGGAGTGCTATCATAGAAAAGGCACTCCAAAAATAGCTTGAGGGCTAGGAAATGAACCTAGTGGGTTCCTGGGCAGGAACAATGATGTAGTTGGTCAGGATGATGTCTATGTAGAATCATATAACAGCTTTAGAACTGATCTTAGAATGTAGATACACATTGTGTTAGAGTGAGTGGGGAAGCTAAGTGTATTAACAGCCACACCATTCACTAGAATGAGGGCATATGGAAATTCTCTAGCTCGCTCGCTCTCTCTCTCTCTCTCTCTCTCTCTCTCGTGCGCTTTCACTCTCTCTCTCTCTCTCTGTAAAGAAGGTAGGTAACTATCACTTGACAGTAATTTCTGCTCAGTTCTGCCTGAAGACTTTTGCAGGTTATAGATTCTGGGGCAAATAAATATTTTACTAACACAAACTTAGTGTGCTTGAAAACCTTAAGCTACAAGGAAATGGCTGTGAAGATGTCTCAGAGAGAACCAGGGAACCAAGGGCAAGTGGGCTGTAGCTGGCCTGTGGAAACCTCATACCACTTGAACTGCCAGGAAAACAATGTATCGAAATGCATGCTTCCATTTGAAATGTGGTTACAAAATACAGTCTGCCTTGGGCTGTTGAGACAGTGACAAGTTAAATGTTGGTTGGTCCCCATGCATTATTTTTAAAGTGTTTGCCAACAGGGAACAGCTACAGTTCTGTTCGACTGCCATGCCACCAATGACATTGAGATTCCTTTTGCTGCACTGAATCCCATCTCATCTCAATTACTGTTTTTTACCTTACCCAGTAATGACCCAATTAAGAGAGAGCCTAAAAGTGAACAGACAAGGATTGGCTAAGTAGTAGATATTACAGCTAAAGAGTAAGCCCATATGGAAAATACAGAATGGAAGCTCTTGGCATCCTCATTTACAGGAACATGGTTAGGCTTTGTCAGGACACGTTTGTAGTTCAGACACTCTTGAACGTAAAGGTACTTGCAATGTACTTCCTAGTTAAAGCCTTCCCATAAAACAATCCATCAATGAACATTGCTATGCCAAGAAAAGTGAAAGCACTTACAAGAACATTTAGCACTTATAACTCAAAGCATTTTATAATCTTCTATTGGCCAAATCTCTCTGGAGAGGAGGTCAGTAATTCTCTCATTATCCTACTAAGGAAACAAGTCAGCTGTGGTTCGCAATGTATTGGTTAATCGATACCTGGAGTTAAAATGCAAAGCATTCTTATTCTAGGGACCATGCTGAGCCAACAACAAATTTGGGCATCAGGATATTGTACGTTCTGGAGGTAACCAGTGTGATGAAATCATTTCCTGGTGACAGGTTATACATATGTATAAAGTCAAGAAAAAATAGGAATTCTCAATTGCACTTCAAGCCAGACATTTGTTCATTTAGGATTTATAAGTTTCAATAATGCATGAGTCGAAGGAAGGAAAAGGAAATAAGTAGAGGGAAGGGGAGAAAGAGATTAAATAACACAGCAGAGAAATTGCAAAGTAAAAATAGAATCTGAGCATATGTAAAATTAGCTTAGTCATGTTTTTAATTTAACAGCTCTCTGCCTCTGAAGAAAGGTAAAGGTTTCAGAATATCTCATATAAAAAATTCTTAACAGAACATGGTGATAAATTATATGCCATAAATTTAGTATCCAAAGGGAATATATCAAACAAATGGTAGGATACTATGTTGATGTTTTGGCTCAGAATACCAGGATTATTAAGATATTATCTTAGGTCAAGCAGAAAAATGAAGAAAATTTCTATTTTTATTTGCCATTTAAGTTCAGAAAAGTATATCATCTTTCCCCCACTCACCTTATACACATAAGCAATAACTGACCACATCACATCATTATAACAGATATTACCCTTGAATGAATTTTTATCCTTTCCTCCCCTTATGTTCTGTCAGTTTTGTGAGTTTTGATTGTAATTTAATTGGACTAAGATCCAGTAAAATCCTGTTTTGTGAGACCTTTAATATTTCATAAACATTTTTATTTGAAATTAATTAAATACAAAACAAGACAAAATCAAAGAGACAATATTTTAAAAAGCAACTATACTCTCATTCTTAGGTTGTTTAAAAAAAAAAAACAATCAACCTCTTATAATTTCAGAGTAAGTAAAACAAGAATTTCTTCCTATGAATCCACTAAAAACTATTTGTATTGTTCTAGTTTATTATTTTTTAAAAGATTCATATTCTTTTTTAGAAATGGCCTAGTTCATTTTTTAAGCTAATATACGTTTTAATGTATTTAAGGTTTGGAGATCTTGGCTATATTTCATTTAATAGTTCTTGATATGCAGTAATTTGCCTAAATTTAAAGTGATATCTCTACAGTACCTTGGTTGTCCCATTTACACAGACCACCAACATCACCAGTTCTCTATTAAAAAAAAAAAAAAAAAACTTGGTTAATATAAACTACATGTATGTCAGTCTTAATACCGTATACACTCGAGTATAAGCCGAGATTTTTTGGCACAAAATTTGTGCCGAAAAACCCGAACTCGGCACAAATTTTGTGCCGAAAAACCTCGGCTTATACTCGAGTATATATGGTAATTGTTAGTATTAAGGAAGAGTTGGTTTGTGAATAGCAAATTTAAGAGATGATTTTTTTTTTTCCTGAATGAAAAAAAGGCAGAATTCCCCTAGAGATTTGTTCCCAGCTTGCCTAAAGATGCCAGTTCTGTGCACATTGATCTGAGTGACATCATTCCAATTCTAGAATCCTCAGCTCCTGTGATCAAGTATACAAATATTGCCTCTGCTGTTGCTTTCCTCATTCCACCTAATCCAGAGATTGACTCTGAGCCTCCAGCACCAGACATAGGCAATCCAAAGACTTCAGAGGAATTCTTTTGCCAAATATATATTTTGCAAATATAGGCTAATCAATCATTCTTTTTGTAAATATAAAAAGGAACTACGTTTTCTGCTAATTTTCTTCTTTCATTCAATGTGGTCTGAGAAGTTGTTTGATGACAGGAAAATTGCTATGGGAGACCCTTTGTGTGTTTCTGAATATCTAGGATGGGCATAGGGCCCATTTGCAAGCATACAGACCCTACTACTTAAAACCATCTATGAAGCAAATTTTCCATCTTCAACTATCCATTTGCTTTAAATTTACCTAGAGTCAAATCCTCAAAATATAGGAAGAACAGGGAGTGCAGAATGTACTCTCCAAAGTGAATACACCAAATTAATAGAAGCATCTTATTCTTTTGTGTGGACATAGAATAGCAGGATTTGCAAGCTATTATTTGAAGATGACACGAAGATAAATGAAAGATTCTTCTATTTTTATTTACCATTGTGTTCCAGAACACATACAGGAGGTCAAGCAGGTTTTGGGAGAGTGAGTAATAAACAAATGCAGTTGTTGACTCTATGAGGCACCACCTAGGCTACGGACCAACTCACTCTCTCTCAGAATAACCTCCATGAATGTAATGAGGTAGGCCTCTGGAAACCCTATTTTACTACATGATCCTAATGGCCTACACATCTGGGCAGAGCTATTAGGACACCAATTAAAACTGCTCAGTTTCTCCCTCCTAAAATCTGTAATTTGGCCAAAAAGGAAGCCATCCACAAACACAGGAGACTACAACCTAGAGACATGCGACCCATGGTTTCCCAAAGCCCAGCTTCATTTCTATCCTTCCTTTTCATGCATTATAAACCTCCTTTCTGTTTTTCTTAATCTAGTTAACCTTGGTTTCTGATCCACATCTCTAATACAAAGGAGACCAATGGATATTGAAAAGAAAAGAGACTTGAATATGTGCAGACACCAAAGAAATATATTAAAGCCATTTTCACTAAGGTACATCATTTGGAAATTACAGATACTTCCTCTGCCACTACCCACAAATTCTTCTCACTTTCATATCATCTTTACTTTCCATATTATTCCATAAAGAATAAAATTGGTTATCACATATTAGAGTCTCACTACTTTGCTGAGCAATGCAAAGTTGACCTCATGATCAAAAAAAGATGGTGGCCAAGTAACCGCTTCTGTGCAGCAGGCGCAGTGAGAGTGGTGATAGGAGACTTCAGGCATCTCTGGCCAGTGGGTTTTGCCCAGAGGCTTCCCTTTGGTGACACAGGAAGTCAGTGAGAGACTTCTGGACCCCATGAGGAGGACAGAAGCGGTGGAAAACTGGTCAGAGGCTGCCTGCAGCTGTACCCATAGCAACAGAGAGACTGCAAGCAGGAAAAGCCTTACCTGTGGGCTGTTTTGGTTTTCTTGGACTTGGGCACTCGATTGAACTGCCTTGGGAGATCTGGGCCGGTGTGTGTAGATGACTTTGAGCATTGTCTGGGGCCCCAGTCTGAGCCAGAAAGCTAATATCGTTCAGCTGTGGACTGTCTTCACAGTTGCTGTGGGAGAGTTGCCCCTGTGTGTTGCAGCACGGAGATCAGCTGGAAGACCATGGGTGAGCAATCTAGTGACTGAACTGCCCTAAGGTGGGGACTGAGATACTGGGGAAGTGTGGAGATCCAAGTGTGGCAGATTATCGGCCTTGGCCATCAGGGGCATAGCGGGAGTCTGGACGTGGTGCACTGCATAAGCAGGCAGCCACACAAGAAGAGATTCCAGGGATAAGTGCTTTCCTTGAAAGTTTCTGCTCGGGCAAGGTTCATAGTTTGAAGTGTCTTTTATGTGGACTGAGGCGACTTTTGGGCTCCCAAGCCTGTGGGGTCTGAGAGATTACCAGAGGCCTCTAGTCTCCATCTCGTACAGCTGTTCAATATTGTGATGAACTTCTTATACCTCAGAAGATCACCTGTTGCCCAAACAATATTCAGCAAGATATATATACTGTTTGGTTCTTTGGTTTTGAGGTTTTTTGTTTTGTTTTTTTTTTTTTTGGTGGGGGGGTTGTTTGTTTGTTTGTTTTCTTAATTTCATCATTTTTCCTTTTTTTTTTCTTTTTGTTTTTCTTTTTTTTTTCACTATTCTAGTTTAAATACTAGAATTTAGTATTTCTTCCAATCTTCCATTGTTGCCTTCTTTAACAATTAGAATTTCATTTTTGCCAGTGTTTCTTCCCCTATTATTTGTTTTTTTGTTTGTTTGTTTGTTTGTTTGTTTTCCTCCAATGTTACCCCATAAGGGTTCTTGCTTGTTTGTTTTGGTTTTCTTTATAGTATTTTTGGCTTTCCTCTCTACCTGGTGGAGGTAGGATACTGTGTCTGATCCAGCTGGCAAAGATCTGTTGACCTCCAGGGAATCACCCAACCCAGCACACCCAGAGGTTGGGGGTCTCCAAAATTGGGTCATGGTACCCTACTATACACCTATATTACTCCTGTTTCTTTCTTTTGGTGCCTTTCTTCTTTTTGTCAATATTTCCTTTTACATACCTCCTCTTCTTTCTCTTTTTTTTTCTTTCTTTTTTCCCCTTCTTTCTCTTCAATTTTCTCATCTTTCTGGTCCCATACCAAAAGAACCCATTAAAACTTTAAAGAGCAAGAAGTGAAAGGATAATTAGGGTAAGAAAACAGATACAAGAAAGCACTCATGAAGAAGAATCAACAGAAAAATCCTGGTAACATGAAATACTAGTTCAGAGTAACTCCTTCTAGGGATGGTGAGGTAGCTACAGTGGAGGACTCCTCCTATAAAGAAATGTTAGAAATGACAGAAAGGGAATTTAAAATACAGATGATGAAAACAATGAAGGAAATTGCTGAGAAAGTGGAAAACAATCAAAAAACAATGAAGGAAATTGCTAAGAAAGTGGAAAATAATCAAAAGGAAATCCAAAAACAGAATCAAATAAGAGATGAACGATAATGAAGAACATAGAAAGGATATAGCAGAGCTGAAGGAACTGAAGCAGTCAATTAGGGAACTTAATAATGCATTAGAAAGTATCAACAACAGATTAGATCATGTAGAAGAAAGAATCTCAGAGGTAGAGAACAAAGCTCTTGAGATAACTCAGATAGTTAAAGAGTCAGAAAAGAAGAGAGAGAAAGCAGAACATTCACTGATAGAATTACAGTAGTCTATGAAGCATTCAAACATATGAGTTATAGGTATCTCAGAAAGGGAAGAAGAATGCCCCAGAGGAATGGAAGCCATTCTAGAGAATATCATAAATGAAAACTTCCCAAATATCACCAATGATTCTGACATACTCATTTCAGAGGGATATTGGTCCCCTGGTCACCTCAATTCAAATAGAGCTTCTCCGAGGCACATTGTGATGAATCTATCTAAAGTCAAGACAAAAGTAAAGATTTTGCAAGCTGTCAGGAGTAAGTGCCAACTGACCTACAGGGGCAAATTCATCAGGGTGACCTCAGACTTCTCTAATGAAACTTTTGAAGCCAGAACACAATGGTCATCTGTCTTTAATCTACTTAAACAGAACAACTTCCAGCCCAGAACTCTATATCCTGCTAAGCTAAGCTTTAAAATCAATGGAGAAATCAAATATTTTATTGATATACAAACATTGAGGAAATTTGCCACAACAAGACCAGCTTCACAGAAAATATTTCAACCTATTCTACACACATTCCATTACAATGGATCTTCAGCAAAGTAAACACCCAGAAATTAAAGGACAGAACCTAGTCTTCACAATGATGCAAAAGACAAAACTAAGCCATGGACTTTCACAAAATAAGATGAATAGAACGCCTATCAATTATCACACTTATCAATAATATCAATAAATGTTAATGGCTTGAATTCCCCACTGAAGAGGCATAGCTTGGCTGATTGTATTTAAAACACACAAGCCATCTATTTGCTGTCTGCAGGAAACATACCTCATGTCAAAAGACAAATTAAAACTCAGAGCTAAAGGTTGGAAGTCAATTTTTCAGGCAAATGGAATACAGAAGAAAAGAGGGGTTGAAATCTTCTTTTCAGATATATGTGGATTTAAAGCAACTAAAGTCAAAAAAGACAGTTATGTTCACTTCATATTGGTCAAGGGAAAAATACAATAAGAAGACATTTCAATTCTAAATATTTATGCACACAATTTAAATGCTCCCAGATTCTTGAAACAGACCTTGCTTAGTTTAAGCAATATGATATTCTATAACACCCTAAATAACAGGGGACTTCAACACCCATGTCTCAGAGATGGACAGATCCTATACAGAAATTAAACAAAGATGTTAGAGATTTAAATGAGACTGTAGAACAACTGTGCTTGATAGACATATATAGAACACTCCATCCCAAAGATAAAGAATATACATTCTTCTCATCGTCCCATGGAACATTCTCCAAAATTGCTCATAACCTAGGACACACACAAAAAAACCCCTCAACATAATCAAAAGAATTGAAACTCTACCTTGTATCTTCTCAGACCACAAGGCACTAGAAGTGGAACTCAACTCCAACAAAAATGCTCAACCTCACACAAAGGCATGGAAGATATACAACCTTATGCTAAATGACAGCTGGGTGTTGGAAGAAATAAAAAAGGAAATCATTAACTTTCTTGAGTATAACAACAATGGAGACACAAGTTACCAAAACCTATGGGATACAGCAAAAGCAGTCCTGCAAGGAAAAATTTATCTCTTTAGAAGCCTACATTTGAAAAACAGAAAGAGAGCACATCATCAAACTCACAAGCCATCTTATTGAATTGGAAACAGAACAATCTAAGCCTAAACCCAGCAGAAGAAAAGAAATATCCAAAATTAAATTAGAGATTAATAAAATTAAAAACAAAGGAATCATTCAGAAAATTAATGAAACAAGGAGTTGGTTTTTGAAAAAATAAATAAAATAGATAAACCTTTGGTAGACTAACTAGAAATAAAAAAGTTAAATCTCTAATAACCTCAATCAGAAATGACAAAGGGGAAATAAAAACTGGTGCCACAGAGATACAAGAGATTATCTCTGAATACTCTGAAATACCAGAAACTTTATGCCCAGAAATTTCACAATGTGAAGGAAATGGATCAATATTTGGAATCACACCCTCTCCCTAGACTTACCCCAGATGCAATAGATATCTTGAACAGACCAATTTCAAGCACTGAGATCAAAGTAACAATAAAAAATCTTCCAACAAAAAAAATGCCCTGGTTTGGATGGCTTCACACCAGAATTTTATCGAACCTTCAAAGAAGAGCTTATTCCTATGCTGCAGAAATTATTTCAAAAAATTAAGGAGGAAGGAATGTTCCCCAACACATTTGATGAAGCAAACATCACCCTGATACCAAAATAAGGAAAAGACCCAACTAAAAAGGAGAATTTCAGACCAATTTCACTCATGAATATAGATGCAAAAATTCTCAACAAAATCTTAGCCAGTAGATTACAGCTTATCATCAAAAAACATCATACATCATGATCAAGTAGGTTTCATCCCAGGGATGCAAGGCTGGTTTAATATACACAAGTCTATAAACATTATTCACCACTTCAACAGAAGCAAAACCAAAGACTATATGATCCTCTCAATAAATGCAGAAAAAGCATTTGATAAAATCCAGCATCCTTTTCTAATTACAACACTGAGGAGTACAGGCATAAGTGGCATATTTCTTAAACTGATTGAAGCTATCTATGACAAACCCACAGCTAATATTTTACTGAATGGAGTAAAACTGAAAGCTTTTCCTCTTAGAACTGGAACACCAGACAAGGTTATCCTCTGTCACCATTACTATTCAACATAGTCCTGGTAGTTCTAGCCAATATAATTAGACAAGACAAGAAAATGAAGGACATCCAAACGGGAGAAGAGGTCAAACTCTCCCTTTTTGTAGATGAAATGACCTTATATTTAAATAACCCTAAAGACTCAACGACAAGACTCTTGGAAGTCATCAAAAAATACAGTAATGTCTCAGTATATAAAATCAATGTCCACAAGTCAGTTGCCTTTGTATACGCCAACAACAGCCAAGATGAGAGTTTAATTAAGGACTCAATTGCCTTCACCATAGCTCCAAAGAAAATGAAATACTTAGGAATATACCTAACAAAAGAGGTGAAGGACCTTTATAAAGAAAATTAGGAAACCGTAAGAAAGGATATAGCAAAGGACATTAGCAAATGGAAGAACATACCATGCTCATGGCTGGGAAGAATCAACATTATTAAAATGTCTATAGTTCCCAGAGCAATTTACCGATTCAATGCCATTCCTATTAAAATACCAACATCCTACTTTCAAGTCTTGGAAAAAATGATTCTGCATTTTGTATGGAACCATAAAAAACACCCTATAGCTAAGGCAGTTCTTAGTAATAAAAACAAAGCTGGGGTATCACCATACCAGATTTTAGGCTGTATTATAAGGCCATAGTGGTCAAGAAAGTATGGTACTAGCACAAAAATAGAGACATAGACCTTTGGAATTGAATAGAAAACTAGGAAATGAAACCAACAACTTACAGCCACCTAATCTTCAAAAAACCAAACAAGAGTGTCTACTGGGGGAAAGACTCCTATTTAAGAAATGGTGCTGGGAAAATTGGATATCTACGTGTAAAGACTGAAACTGGACCCCTACCATTCTCCACTCACAAAAATTGATTCAAGATGGATAAAGGACTTAAATTTAAGGAATGAAAAAACAAAAATCCTCAAAGAAAGAATAGGAAAAACACTGTAAGATATTGGCCTGGGGAAAGACTTTATGAGGAAGACTGCCATGGCAATAGCAACAACAGCAATAATAAACAAATGGGATTTAATTAAGCTGAAAAGCTTCTGTACAGCCAACGAGACAACTACCAAAGCAAATAGACAACCTACCCAATGGGAAAGGATATTTGTATATTTTGAATCAGACAAATGCTTAATAACCAGGATCTATACAGAACTTTGATTAATCCACAAGAAAAAAACCAACAATCCCATACATGAATGGGGAAGAGAGATGAATAGAATCTTTTCTAAGGACGACAGATGAATGGCTAGCAAACATATAAAAAAATGCTCATTATCCCTAATTATTAGAGAAATGCAAATTAAAACCACCCTGATATATCACCTAACCCCAGTGAGAATGGCCTATATCACAAAATCTCAAAACTGCAGATGCTGGTACGGATGTAGAGAGAAAGGAACACTTTTACACTGTTGATAGGACTGACTGCAAACTAATACAACCTTTTTGGAAGGAAGTATGGATAAACCTCAAGGAACTCGACCTAGACCTACCATTTAATCCTACAATCTCATTACTGGGCATCTACCCAGAAGGAAAAAAAAAAACAAAAAACAAAAAAACACTTTTATTATAAAGACACGTGTACTAGGCTGTTTATCGCAGCCCAATTTACAATTGCCAAAATGTGGCAACAACCTAAATTCCTTACCAGGAATGGATTGGTAAGCTTTGGTGTATGTATACCATGAACTATTATTCAGCCATAAAAAAATGGAGATTTTGCAGCATTTGTACTAAGCAGAATGGAGGTAGAACACATTATTCTTAGTGAAGCATCACAGGAATGGAG
>CAUYPK010158242.1:0-60856 GCA_963574355.1 Loris lydekkerianus
CACCTCCCTGGTGCTCTAACTGTCAGGACAGCTGTTAGGATTCCATGCTCTCACCTCCCTGGTGCTCTGGCTGTCAGGACAGCTGTTAGGATTCCATGCTCTCACCTCCCTGGTGCTCTAACTGTCAGGACAGCTGTTAGGATTCCATGCTTTTACCTCCCTGGTGCCCTAGCTGTCAGGATAGCTGTTAGGATTCCATGCTCTCACTTCCCTGGTGCTCTAAGTGTTAGGATAGCTGTTAGGATTTGATGCTCTCATCATTGTTATTTAATGGTGTTCTGAACATTTTCAAAAAGCAATAAAAAATAAATACAAACTTTTGGCATAACATTAAAAAAGAAAAAAAAAAAAGAAAGAAAGAAAGGAAATTTGAAGACCTCATAAGTTGTCTCATAACCAAGGTCTTTCACTTTTGTTTCCACAGAATAAGTGCGGAGAGTGGCTATCTCTGAAATTTTCCTTATCTGACTGAGGAAAAATGCTTCCAGAACAAATGAAATTGTCTTAATGCTCCCTCCTTGGGAATCTCATCAAATAACAAGAAAAGATTAACCAGCAGAGAAGAGAGAAGACTAAAAGCCTTTCATCACATTCACAGAGACTTTTCATCTGTGTTCTGAGGTCAGCTCCAAGAGATGACCGAGGAGACCTCAGCTGCATAGTAAGACAACCTTTATTCACAGCACAGTTCTGCCCCTTACTTCCCTGTAACTTAGTGGTCCCATTCATCTTCAAAAGAGAAACATTTACAAACTATTAGTCTACACTTTGAGATAATTCTATTTCCCTAAATATCACTTATTCCCCCACCTCCTTCTCCCTTTCAAGAAGACATACAAGCTTTAACCTTCTGACCTGTCTTTGAGTTTTATATTGGTAGGACTACTGTGTCCGTGCACATTAATAAACCTGTATGCCTTTTTCCTCCTTAAAAAAAAGTTTCCAAAAAGCAATAAAATATGAACTGGAAAAAAGTTACAAAACATGTCATAATTTGCACACAATGGAATTATGTAGCGTAAAAACCCATTGTAATCCATTGCAAAACTGTTAATAAAAGCTGCCTCTAGCAAAAGCAGAGAACCTTTATTTACACTGACAATGGTTGGAGAGACAATATATTAAGAAAGGAATCCTTTCACAATATCAGCACGAACATGAACTTGAAAGTAATATGAAACATTGGAACTTGTGTAAATAGAGTTATGAGGTTTTAGTGAGATACATAAAAATAAAAGCTTAGGTAAATGGAGTAATGTTATTGAATAAGAAGAAAATATTTATGAGATATAAAATTTTCTTAATGTTAACACAATTCTGACAAGAAAAATCACTGATAATATTTCTAAGAGCTTATCTGGACATACCAAAATATTAACAGAGGTTACATCCTGGGAATGAAAAAGTAAGGGTGAAGGAGAACAAGGAATTTCACTTTTTCCAGCTTATATTTCAATAATGTTCCCATTATCTGCATTATTATAATTTGAGTTAACAAAGATGAAAGTAAATTTCATCTAAATTGTGTTCTGGCAAGAATGGACATGATCTTGGGTAGCAGCCCAGCAGTGGGATTGCTGGACCGAATGTTAGGTGTATCCAGCTCTCTCAGAGGCCAATGTGTGTTTCAAGGCTATTGGCACAGACAAAACCAGAAATAGTGGCTTGGTGCCTATAACGCAGTGTTTACGGTGCCAGACATATACACCGAGGCTGGTGGGTTCGAACCTGGCCTGGGCCAGCTAAACAACAATGACAATTACAACAAAAAATAGCAGGGCATTGTGGTGGGCACCTGTTGTCCCAGCTACTTGGAAGGCTGAGGCAAGAGAATCACGGAAGCCAGGGAGTTTAAGGTTGCTGTGAGCTGTGACACAATGGCACTGTACCAAGGGCGACATAGTGAGACTGTCTTAAAAAAAAAAACAAAAAAACAGAAATATTGATAAACTGAAAAAATTGTCCATAAATAGATTTTATTTTATATTTCAGATGAGTTTTATATGGTAAAGAAGACTAGACCCAGTCTTGGTTCTTTGAACTAGTCAAATGAATTGTGTAATTTAGAGCAAAAAAAAAAAATCAAGTTACTTTACCAATTCATTCCATGCTCCCATATTATACTGGGGAAAATTGAAGAGTTAAGAGTAAAAGAAGACAAATTTGAGCCATCACAGAATGTCACATTAGATAAACGGTAAGACCCAATTGTATATTGTATACAAGAAACACACTTTAGATATAAAGATGCAAATAGGTAATAAAGACACAAATAGGTTAAGAGGAAGGAAAATGTATATATGTATAACACAAAGCACTCAAAATACAGCTGGAGTGACTAAACACTCCCTACAGTAGGTTTCAGAACAAGGAATGGTAAAGCACTGATTATGAAATTAGGCAAAATATTATTATAACTATTTGGAGAGGATGGAAGAGGGAACATGGAAGGAAGTATACCAAATATCTCCTATCATAACAGAAGGTCAATAAACGACTTAAATAAATTCAGAAGTTAAGAATATTTTCCTCCCATATTATTGACAACTATGAAGGTAGTTACCTCTGGGAAACTGGATTATTTTTCTTCGTCTTAGTGTCTTTTAAAATTATATTCATGCATTACATTGTTAAAATACCGAAGGTGCCAAAAGAGTATTTGTTAAATTTACAATACTCAAGTCACATTTGACTTCTGCCATTACATGAGATGCTCAATGTGACTGATATTCATCTTTTGTTATCAGTATATATTGAGTATCAAAATTTTAATACACCTTTTTTTTTTTTCCCTTTCTTAAAATGTGGATATGTTTTTTTTGGCACCCTCTGTAGAAAAAAGTTAAAATGAGAAATCACTAACTGTGTAAGCACATTAAAGGTAAAGATGTGCAGCTATCAGAATTGGACATTTTCGATAGAGTCGTAATGCTACTATGGGAAGGCTATTGTCAGATGCTGGATGGTCTTGCTTGCGAGGAAGAGACTTGAATGTCTCTCTTAGAAAGAAAGAGATTAGGGAATTAGCCATTATGACATAGATTATAACCACAGAGCGGTTAGATAGGGAGAACTTTATGTCCTCTACAGCAGTATTCTCATTTCTTTATACGAAGCAAAGGCTGTTTTTACTAAAGTTACATTTATTTTGGCCTTTGAGTTCGCTAGTCCACTCTCTTTTTGTAACCACAAATGGAGATTACAAAGGCAGCACTGTGGTGTGAGAAGCAGAGACCACTTTGTCCAGATGGGACAGTTCAACTTTACCTCACCATTTCAGAAGCTACATATTCCAGATGTGACACTGATCTGGGATGAAACCTTGAAAACAGGAGATATGTTTTGACGCCATATAAAAAACAATCTCCAAGACCCTCAGAGTTCTGCTCAAGGGGTGATGCACAGACCAGCAGTGTTGCCATCACTGGGGAAAGGCTGTTGGAAATTCAGCACCTTGTACTTATGACGACTGAATCAGAATCCACTGAATCATCATAATCCACTGAATCAAAATCCACTGAATCAGAATCTGCTTATGAACACGATCCCCACATCATTCATACATTAAAGTTTGAGAAGCAGAATGTGCAGATAGACGGGCTGGTAAGAGCTGTGTGATAAACATTAAAAGACCAGGCTGGGAGCTGATCATCTCCAAGTGTGTGTGGGCAAGGGGACGGACCAGTGGCAGAAGCCATGAGCCTGGGAGCTGTACTGAGTTATAGGGGTAGACAGGCCAGCATGAAGTGGGGACTCAACCACTGTCAGAAGCCATTTTTTGGGAAGGAGAAAAAATTTAAATATTCTAATTTATAGATTTGCATGCAGCTATTGCACCCTGCCCCCCACTCAACCCCAAACTGACGCGCAAAGGGGAAAGGGACGCACAAGGTGGCTGTAAATAAGGACCTTTCCCAAGGTTAAAAAAAATTATGCCTGATGAGAAATCATCTCTCCACTCTTCCTGAAATGTTCTGGGACACATTTTCTGCATTTGAATGAGGAAAATAACACCGAAATTAAGTATAAAATATTCAGGACAAAACCCATTAAAATTCATAAAACTTAATAATAGCTGTCCCTTCTTTCTCAAACTGCTCACGTACTTCTATTTTCTACAGAGAAATTTGTTAACCAAAAAAATTTGAAGTCACGAAGGGTAGTTTTAGTAGCTCTTCACCTTAAGGGTGATGTGAATTTTATTAGCATTTTAGTTTTCAAAGATCCTGAAGTTGTTTATCTCTCAGAATGTCAGTTGAAACACAAGGGCTTCACAAGCGTGGGCTTGCACTCTCAGAAATGGAAAAGGCAGTTCTGGTTTGGAAACCATTGAACTTCCACCTTCTTAGCCCAAGGTTGACACCAAGACAGTCATTCACCTGGTCCAAGCACTCATCCCTCTCCTGTGGACATCATTAGGTATTATTACAGATTTCCCTCCAAGTTACCATTTTTTTTGAACAGTTTAAATATTTGCTTAAGGAAATTACCAGTTTTGCTTAGGTAGGTAAGACATTTAAATAACTCCTGAAAGGTGATGTTTGTAGTCCTATAAACTGTAATCATCTTATTCAAGTTCCTCCAGAATCCTTCACCAGATCAAGTGTAACTTAAAATGGAAAGAGAAAAAAAGGGACATTTGTGCATATTTACAAAAGCTCTCAAATGGCGTGTTTTCCTCTTCTGTCTTTGCCATCAGGGTCCCTCTTCCCTTTCCACGTACATTGACCATTTATTTGCACTGTTTGAGTCAGGGATGGAGTGCACTGTTTGGGTATGGTAGTACATGGAATTTGTAGAAACACCATTTGAAGCAACTGAAGAATAATTATCAGATGAAATACCCCCTGGATATTTGCATTTTATGTTCTGATTCTTTTGAAAAATTTGAATTAGGCAAGAATCTTATCCAAGCTCTTTAGTATTTCCAAATACATTTGGGTTTTCTAAAGGCTCTTAATGTTGATAAGCTGTTCTTTTCCTTTCAAGAATACACATTCTAGCTTGTTCTGGGATGTGAATTGGACCCTGGATTTCTCTTGGGCAAGCTACAGAACCTAGGGAGCAGGACACGTCACATTCAGATTGTGAAAGAGTTCTGTTCCTTTGAACAGTTTCTATTGCCTAGAAGTTTCTATTTCTATTGCCTAGATGTTGAGTCACTGCTGGAAAATGGAACATGGTAAATGGAGTATGTTTTGCAGTTGGGCTAGAAATCAGAAAAGAGAAAGGAGGGGTGGAGATGCCGCTCTCTTGGCAAGCATCTGGCCCAGGTGAAAGACTAGTTGGGGAGGATTTTTAAGTTTTGCTTTGTTTTACAATATTTTAAAGTTGTTGTTGAGTCTATCTTATGTAATACTGCAATATGGTAAAATGATGATTAAGTAAGGTGGAGTAGAGATCTGGGCCAGCAAGTAAGGACAAATGGATATTGAAACACAACACATTTGCTATACTTGACTGCTATGAAAAGGCAAGTCACAGAATTTGCACATCAACACAAAGAATGCATACAACAATCAAGAAGCAATAGAAAACCATGGCTTGGTGCCCGTAGCACAGTGGTTAAGGCGCCAGCCAAGACACCGAGGGTGGCAGGTTCGAACCCGGACGGGCCAGCTAAACAACAATGAAAGCTACAACAACAACAACAAATAGCCGGTTGTTGTGGTGGGCACCTGTAGTCCCAGCTACTTGGGAGGCTGAGGCAAGAGAGTTGCTTGAGCCCAAGAGTTTGCCGTTGCTGTGAGCTGTGACTCCACAGCACTCTACTGAGGAACACAATGTGAGACTCTGTCTCAGAAAAAAAAAAAAAAAAAGAAAAGAAAAGAAAACCAGTCACTGCAGACTACAACAAACATCTGGGAGAGGATCTTGAGATGATCTTGATCTTGATGCTTGTTTGTGCCTTTGGGAATGGAGAGCAAGCCACATGAAGAAATAGCAGTTTTGCAAGATGGATACACGGGGTGTAGACAACTATTTTAAATTGCATACAAACCTTATGAGCACTCTTATAAAAAGGGCAAAACTGAATGGTCCAGATACCTTTATGAATGTTTTATAACTAGTATAGAATAATTTTTTTTAAAAAACAAATGTTATTTAAAAAGCTCAGTTCAGTTTGAACTCTTGGATCTAGAAAAAAGGTGACGTTCCTTTTGGGCTGAGTGTAGCTCTTAAGTTGTCATAAGGAAAAACACTTTGAAGACAGTGCACTGTTTTGAAAAGGCATAGGCTAAGCCAGAGTGCTTTAGACAATTAAAAGCTGAATAGCTCTACATAAAAATGTAGACAAAATGTTAATTTCTGGCACTTGGAAAGCCAAGTCTTTTGGTTCTTGGTGGAGAGAAGGCCTGAGCAAGATGGCAGCTGGAAGGAGGATCAGAGGGGAACCTGCCCTTCAGGGGAGGCTCGAGGGCCTCACGGACTACCGAAAGTGAATCATGTCTCTTCTTTGGCATAACCTAAGCTCCCCCAGGATCCACTGACCTTCAGAGGAACCCCATCACACAGGGCACCAACTGCTCGTAGAGGTGTAGGAAGAAAAGTGGGCAGAAAACTGGTAAAGACAAAGTAGTCATGAGAAGGCAGCTGGGGGCTGAGAGTTCAACGAAAACAGGAATTCTAGGAGTCCCCAGGGTTCCTCTTGGATGTAGGGATAGGCTCAGGCTTGAGGCTGACACTACTCTATCTGGGTGTTAAGGAAGAGAGTAAGCACAGAGCTGAAATGGGGGGCAGGGGCATCTGTCCAGCTTGTACCTGCTCAGGCTTCTGTAGTGGGGCTGGAGTCCTGGGGAACCACGGAAGCTGGGGTTGGAATGGGGGGATAAACATATACTTTGACTTAAATTCTGCTGAAATCCCACTGGGTTTGCTTAGGGACAAGTACCCATTACCGTGGTGGTGACAAAGGATTTCGATTAGAGCTAAGTTTGGACTTGAATCCATAGATCCAATCTTTTTTAAAACCAAGATGATAGCGCTTAGGCACCCAGATCCATTAAGTGACTTTCCCAGGATCATTTACCCATAAACGGAGGAAACACGGGGACTTTTTCCCACTATAGAGCACTCCTTCTTATAATTAAAGCTTCTCACTTTTAAACATTTGCAATATTTCATAACACGACATGTGGAGTTACCATCTGTAGGTATATGGGTGGTGTATTTATTCATAAAATATCCACATCTTATTCCAATAATTGAACATCTTTTCAATTTTGACTGGCTCTGAAAATGTTTCTTTGGGGTTTCCTTTTGCACATCTTCTGGTAGACAATGAAATAGTTATTTTAATATTACCTGGTCCTTAGGTCTTAATGAAAATAGCTGTGGTAGTAAAAAAAAAATATTTTTTACTCTTAGGCACTTATAAGACTTTTAAAATAACAGTGATATTTTAAAATAGAGAGTTTAACTTCCATTTCTTACATTCTGGGCTTTCATTGCATCTACAGTTTAGGCCAAAACCAAAATAAGCCTTTTATAGTTTATGCTACTAAGATTCAACTTAAAAAAGGAAAAAAATAATTAGGCAATGTAAGTTATAAAGTTAATACAATTTGAACTTACCAGTCCACAGGGAAAAGAATTCTGCTTTTTAAAGACAATTCAAGGGGAATATTCTTGATATTTAGCCAGTCTCACTAACTTTACAAAATCAATGAACATTGATGACATTTTTAGGGCTGGATGACATACGTGACCTCAGCTAAACCCAATTATTTTTGGTCATCTTAATACAGACTATACCACAATTGATTTGTTTTTTATTGTAATTTATTTCAAAGGCCATGACAAAGTTTCACATATTCTTGCTATAGTCAAATAGCAAAACATAAACATTTTTCTACTCAAATATAAGCATATTCATAGCTACCAACTGTAAAACCAGACATTATTTTTTAATATAGTTAACTTGAAATATATTTAATTGTCAAATTCAGTTGTGAAACAATTACTTCAAACAAATCCAAAATTTATTTTTATTTATAGAAACAAGCCAACATATAGTTAAATTGAAGAATAAATATATTAGTTGTTCAGTATAATATCACAAGCCATTTTTTTTTTCTGTAAAAGACCAAATATTAGATATAATCACAAAACATTTAAGAATCTGTTCAAAATGAGAATCATGCAATTGGTCCAGGAAAAACACATAGAAATTCTTCTACATAATGTAGCAAGTCAGAGGATAGAGAACACTTACAAAGCAGTTCCAAAAATGCAATACGAAATAAACAACACTAATCTTGGTAAATGTGTTACAGTGATGAGTTCAAAGCATCACAGAATATGTTTTAAGTCAGAAACCCTGACTGTGGAAATGCTTATTACTAATAATTATCCCAATGTTAGTATCAGTTTTATTCTCAGATTTTTATTTCCTAAATTTGTTAATTTGACCCTGAAACACAAAAATATTTCATTCATTCTATATTTTTTTATTTTTGTTTAGAATATAGATCAATGTAAAATTTAAAAAAAGAAAAAATGGCATTTAATTTTTAGTGTGTTAATATATATTTTTGATGCTGACACATTTAGGTCACATATTTTCATTTCTGATAATTTACTATGCCTAAACATAATGTTAAAATATTCTTGAAATATGTGTGTGTAAAATGGAATTCTACAATTTGTGTGATTTAACCCATTTAGGATATCTTGGGAAATCAAAATAAGCTTTCTTATGAATAGTTCTTAAATTTTGGTTCACATTGGCTGAGATCCAATTCTAATCAAGAACCTTATTTGTTGCCGATGGCACTGAGTGGCGCTATCAGAGCAGCACTGAGGGGAGGGAGGGAGGGAGGCAGTGGCTGCTTCTGGATCTCTAGGATGCGTCTCAGGTGGCCTGCCCTGGACTCTGCACAGACCGAGTGCCTCCACTGTGAAAATGCATAAGGCTCCGACCTGTGGGAGTTTATAGGAGCCCAATCTCTGACACTGGGGTACAGGATGGGGTTCAGTTTTTCCCCAAGTGGCATCTAATCATGTTTCTGGCAAACTCTGAAGCTGTAATTTAAAGCACCAGGTATTCAAGTCAATTAGAAAAATATTAGTTTTAGAATCTGAAAAACATAAAACTTAACCTAATTGGATTACTTGTGTAATAACAGATGAAAGTTGTGTTTCTTAGTCATTAATGGTTATCCATTCTAGCAACTGTAATAAGTTTGGCAGAGTTAATAACTGCATGTTAATAAGACTGCTTTTCAACACAGTATTCCCGACAGCTAAAACAAACAAACAAAAAACCTACTTGATTTTTTTTCCCTCTGAAACCACACCCAGGGTTTTAGAGGTGTCTTAACCAGGGTCTAAGACTTCTTTAATGATGATGGAAATTCTGTATGTGTGGGGTATGTATATAATTGACACAAGAATTTCACTAATTCTCTTTACAGTTATGTTCTAAATGTAATTTCAAAAGAAAAGCCAAATTGTCTTATATTTTACAAACACACGCTCCAAAATTAACCGATTAAGCACTTAATATGTACTGTAAAATGCTTCTTTTTCATCATTAATGTATATCACATGCCCAATAGACCAGTGTCTTCCTATTGGTGGTATTTTAAAATTGCATCTCTGAAACTGACATAGATAGTTTGTACTTAAAGGGTATTCCCACAGATAACTGTGCAAAATAAAATAAGGTGATATAACAAAACGTAAGAACTATTCGTAAGAAAGCTTATTTTAAGTTCCCATAATTGGGCGTAATGTCTCATGTCTATTCTTTGGTCCACAAAAAAGAAAAATTTCCATCCCTGAATACTTGCTCCTTACCACCTACTACCTCTAATTTGGAATACACTTTTGACATACATGAACACCATTCTGGGTACATAAGATTAAGAAAGTTTAGCAATTAAAGAGATGATGTTTCTCTAAACCACAGAGAAAAAACCCACATGTTTGCTTAGCATAGAACTAGTACTCAGCTCTCTTATCTGACAACCCATTTCCCACTATCTCAACTATCAAAGAGAAGCCCTGGAAAGGGCTGCTGGCCTTACGCCGCCGCAGGGCAATTGAGATGCTGTTCTAACTGAAATAAACAAGAATTGATTTAGCTGATAGCTCCACTACATAGTGCCCTTTAAGAGACATGTTTGCTATTTTTAGAAGGAAGAATTCTAAAAGGTAAGGGCGTATTCTCTAAAGAACATTTGGAAACATTTTTTAGGCAACAATCCAGGGAGTCTTAGGGCTGAGAATTTGGAGAGACAGCAAAATGAAGAGGCATGAAGTTGGGGCTTCCAAGTTCTTGCCGTGCTATCCAGGCCTCATTCTCTTATCCACAAAGCTCAAAATAGAAACCCAACAATACTATTACTTTGCTAAAGGATGCAAAATATTTATGACGTACCCTCAAATCTCTTCATGATCTATCTCTAAGAAGGAGGAGCCAAGCGCAATGACTGGAGAAGAACCGAGTCCCAGTGATAGGAGACACAAGGCAGCCAGCGAGTGCTGTAATTCCTCTCTGGAGAAATGAAAGCTCGCGGCTGGCTTTGATTTACCCGCATTCAAAGGACAGCAAGTTCTGCCTTTAACCTGGAAAACTTAATTGGGCAGGAGAGGGCAGGTTTAGTGGCCACTGGCAATGCTTTCTAGTGCGTCTGCAGATCTGTATTTAAATTTTAAGATTTTAAATCATAGCCATGAAACCAAACAATTCTCACTAATGAAAATGAGACAGAAAAAGAAGCTGTGAGGTTTTGTAGATTCCAAATTTACAATAAAAGCAACTGCTAGTTTGTATACATAAGAACTCTACTGTTCATAAAGCTCTTCTCACATTTATTTAATTTAGTCCTCACAAAAACCCCGTAAGTCAAGGAAACAGAGGCTTTTTGTGTGTTTAAATAACTTGCCTAAAGTCATGCATTTACTAAGAAGGCAGCCGAGCAGCTGTGGAACAGTCTGTCTCCATCTGCTCTTCAGCCCCCAGCCCTACCTCTTTTCTTCTATGAAACTGTTAGCTGAGCAGGAGATTGGAAAGAAAGACCAAGCCATTCTCAATTAAACATGTGGTGACACTTTATATCCTGAGTCTTTCCTGAGGAGACTTTTCTTTAGGAATCTAGTTCCTCGACATGAAGATAATGATCACATTTCTAGCATAGCATAAGACACCCTTGTTCTGGTCAAAATATGTTTACAGTGTTTGAGAGAAAGTGTGGCAGGGATATCCAACCTTTTTTTTGACAGGGGCTGGGTTTGAACCTGCCACCTCCCGCATATGGGGCGAGCGCCCTACTTCTTTGAGCTGCAGGTGCCTCCCCCAACCTTTTTTTTCCCTTGTTGCACATTGGAAGAATTGTCTTGGGCCACACATTAAAAACACAAATAATAATGACATGTCACCAGCAAAAACATGGTCCATGAATAATTTTTGTGATATCTGACACCACAAATAAGCAAAACAGGCCTCCAATAGTCTGCATTGGACTTAACGGGCCAGTACAGCCCTGGTACTCTACAGAGTACCTTGGAAATCTTTTTCTTGTAGTAGGGAAACAACATTTTTTTAGTCAGTTGACAACATTTTCTCTAACTTTCAGCATCTTAGGAATCATAAAAGACTCCTGGCTGATAAAATGTGAGGAACCTAAACGATATGCTGCCAGATCTAACATTACCATGTTGAAAATCAGGACGGTTTATAGCTGCGAACAGAACTTCCCTGTTGTGCGCTGAGCAGGCCTCCTCCTGTTCAGTACTCCCGGGCACTCAACGCCTCTCCTAGACGGCGTCCCAACTCCAGGCCACCCTTTGGGGCTGCATTTTCTGATGCATAAATTGATTTTATTGGATGAAAACCTAATTTCTCTGATGTCTCCTTTACATACTACAGCTGACGATGAGCTCACTTTGTTCAGCAATCGTGCTGGTCAAGCCCTTCTTATATCAGAAAAAGAGAAAAATCAAAGAAACCAACAACAGGATATAAAGCCAGGGTAGTTAAAATTTTTCCTCTGGAAACATAACTTCTGTTATATTTCTGGGAATTAGGCCTGCACATTTTAGTGCAGTGTGTTTTCATTAATACTCCGTATAAAATAATTCAGAGTTTTTGTCATAGCAATGTGAAAATGGAGCCTGAAACACAGTCTGGAGTCATTTCCGCTGATTTCAGCAAAGTTCCTTTGTTCAGTTCAGCTAATAGGCCAGTCAAGCACAGGAGTTAGGCTGCGTGGACAGAGGGCTCAGGTTGAAACAGGAATGAATCTGATGGACTTGGAGGATTTGGGCGAGTCCTTCCACGTGGCCGTGCTGTTGGAGGGGCTCCGGTTGTTGGAGTAAGAAGTCTGTCTCCGGCTCACGCTGTCTGTGTCTCCTTTGCTGAGTCTGTGCTCCATGCTGTGGCAGCAGGGCAAGCTCTGCACACAGTCTTGTAGGAGGTGGCCGCTGTAGAACATGTATATCCAAGGGTTGCAGCAGCTGTTCAGGGAAGCCAGCAGTGCAGTGATGGTGACCACAGCGTTTTCTGACTCTGCATGAAAAATACACAGGGAGATAATGTAAAAAGTCAAAATGCAAGGAACTGAGTACTGGATGAACTCATTTTTCTATCCACTCAAGAGGGGAAAAGTTATGGGTTAGTATAGAAAAGGAATGATTTTGCTCACCAATCGGGGAAGTGGGTGGTGTTTGGAAATTGCTTGGTTATAACATATTGTTGTAAGCAAGAGGCCTTAAAATTAATGCAAATATTTTTAAACCACCATCTGGATGTAGGGCAAACTTATGCATATAATTGTGACTCTACCTGAACAAAAATAAAGCATGAAAACAAAATGTGTGCTCCTAATATTCTGAAACAAAAATATCTAAGTAGAATGAAAGTGAATTTAAGAGGTGAAGACTGCTAAACAATTGATCTGTCTTTTATGCCAGTACTAGCACGTGCTCGTGAACACAGCCATTTACAGAATGGCTGCAATTTTAATGACATTTTAGGAGCCCATAACCACACATCCCAAATTGTATTCCTCCTAAAACTCAGGCAAAAGTGTGGCATTGTAAATCATGCTTAGCAGTTTTAAAATTTTAAGCATTCTTTTAAATGGAAAACGGAGGCCGATGCTGGAGGATGTAAGCATTAGTCCTTCTCCTTTGGTTAATTAGAAATTTGTAAAAGAAAATCATCTTTGTGGTTTGAGCAAATGGTATATTAAGAAGGACAGCAGAGTGAGGAATTCCGACAGGATTCTAAAGTATTTTATGCTGAGGAGCAGCAGTAAACAATCACGGTTAAATGGAACTCCTGCCCTGAAAGTTAATTCAGTCAGGGCTTGCCCATCACTCTTATATTTACCCTGGATTATTTAATATAAACGTGCATCTTAAGGAGACGGCTCCTCTTAGATACTCATTTTCTGACTATACCTGTTATCAGAAACAGTGTTGTAATATAGGTGATTGGAAAAAACATTCTTTTCTTATTGAGAAAAAATTTTTTCAAGATGCAAATTTAATTTATTTTTTTTTTTAAGTCTCCGTGGAGTTAGTTTTTCTAGTTTTGGAAGGAATTAAAATCAAGCAAGGTAGTAGGTGCAGAAAACATTCTCGGTAAACTACTACAAGAGTTGTGCGGTCAAATTCGTAATGCCAGATGATGAATGAATTACTCTAAGTTTATCAGTAATCTCACTTTGAAATACTAGAAAAAAGTGTTAAAGTAATTATTGTGAGAAAATAAATAGATTATAGTGGGAAAGGGAACATTAGCTAAGTGCCAACTTAAACAATTTTTGACTTCTCAAGACTCTTTCCCCAGTTTTCTTTAGAAAAATGTATGTTTTTACCCTTGCCCTTGAGGACCTTCTACAAAGTCTTTATGTCTATTGTGATACTTTTCACAATCCAACAAAAAGCAGTTGTGACACTAAACTATTTCCTGAGTCCAATAGACTTGAAAGCTGGGTGTTGGCAGTTACTGATTTTGGGGAAAAAATCATTGGGTTTGGTAGTTGTGCAGCTGACTGCCAGGCACAGTTTCTATTTGCGGTCTTAGGATCATTGCACACCGCAAATGCAAAGCCGTGTATCCCTGCGCCCTATTCCAAAATTCTGAGCTAGAGCGTCTGAGGTGGGGACTCCAGAAATCTCCTTTGTTGAGAATTTTTCCTCAAGGTGTGATTGCTATTCACACAGAAGTTTAAGAACTACTGCCTAGAAGTCTGTGCCATGCAAGACGACCCTGCTCTCTCTCTACACACACGCACACGCACTCACGCTCACACTCACACTCACACACACGTCCTGCACTTCCCTCCAGCTGCCCAGGCACCTACCGGTCCACATGGACTTCTCATCCCAGACCGACCACATGTGGCTGACGAAGAAAGGCGTCCAGCAGACGATGTACGCAGTCACGATCACCAGGGTCATCTTCACCGTGCGCATCTTGGCGCGGGACACGGTCTTCACGCTGCTGACCCGCGGCGCCAGCAGCAGCCCCCTGCGGAGCGCGCCGTCCGCTGCCTCCGCGCCCGGGCTCTGGAGCGACGCGGTTTTCCCGCGGACGTTGCGCCAGATGTTGCAGCAGATGAAGCCGTAGCAGGTGCCCAGGATGACGACCGGAGCCACGAAGATGCTGCAGGTCATCCAGGTCACGTAGGCGCGGGAGCCCCAGGGCTGAATGAAGGTGGCCCAGCAGTCGCGGGCCTTGGTGACGTTGTTCACCTCCGTCATGGAGAAGACGAAGTACTGCGGCGTGCTCAGGACCAAACTCAGCACCCAGGCGGCGGCGATCATGAGGCGCGAGCGGCGCGCCGGCTGCTGCAGCGTCTTGAGCGGGTGGCACACGGCGATGTAGCGGTCGGCGGTCATGACCACCAGCATGTAGGCCGACGCGAACATGGGCAGCACCTGCAGGTACTTCACCCCGCGGCACAGCCAGTCGGGCCCGCGGAAGCGGTACGTGATGTCCCAGCACAGCTGCGGCAGCACCTGGAAGAAGGCGACGGCCAGGTCGGCCAGGCTCAGGTGGCGGATGAAGAGGAGCATGCGGGACGTCTTGCGCGGCGTGCGGTGCAGCGCCAGGAGCACGCTGCTGTTGCCCAGCACAGCCATCGCGAAAGTCACAGCCAACACCGCGATCTCCAGTTTGGCCAGATCCTCGTTGCGCCTGTCCTCCGGCTGGCCGCCGCCTCTCCCGAGGTCCTCGGTGTCCAAGCTGGCGTTGGCACCGCTGGAGTTGCCCCAGGGCCCCGCGTCGGAGCCTCCGAAGACGCGCATGCTGTCCTGGCACCGCCTGCTCGTCCCTCCGCCGAGGCCCCGGCGCGGTCCCGCGAGGTCCTGGCCCGCACCGGCCGCCCTCTCCCGGCCCCGGAGGACTGGGGCTCCTGCCCCTCGCCCGCTCGCCGGGCCCCGCAGTCCCGCGGGCGTCTCCTGCCCCGCGTCCCCCGCCGGCCGATCCGCTGTCCGCGCTCTGCGCTTCCCCACTTGGGCGAGGCGGGCGCGGTGCCCTCCCGGTGTCCGAAAGCGCCGGGCTCCGCGCGCAGTTGCTCCCGCCGGCTCCCTCTCGCCCCAGTGGCTGCAGACTGCTCGGTGTCTGTTCCCCACCTCACCGGAGTTGTTTTCTCCCCCGTCGCTACGTCGGCGATTCGTCCGCTTTGCATCACTGCTGCAGAGGTGGGACTGAGGGACTCGTCAGTTCTTAGGCAAAATAGGCGGGATCGTGGCGCTTTCCCGCCCTTCTCTCCCCAAAACTTGAACAAGTGGACGTGCCATGCGTTTTCCGGTCATCTCCGTCTCCTCCAGCCTCCCTCCCTAGACGCCTCACCCCTGCATTTGATGCAACAGGCGCGGGCGATTCAGTGTCTAGCAGTGCCGGGTCCGCGCACCCGCCGGCGAAACCGCGCACCTGAACTTGGCCGCCGCCCCCACCTCCCCGGGCCGGGTTTCTCCCTTCCCAGAGCTCATCCCCCAGTAGCCAGCCCGGTCAATGTTACGCCACGGGAATTACTACCCCCTCTCCGCTGCCCACCCTGCCCCCGCCTCCAGGTCTTCAGAGTGACACCCGCGACTTAACGGGCGTTCTCGGGGGTAGCGCTACCTGCTGTCCCGCGCGCTCCCGGCCCCACGGCTGCTCCTGGTTTTCCAGTTTCCCTCCCTGGGGACGTGGGGAGTTTCTCTAAATTAGATTTCTGGGGTTTTCTAAGGGAAACGCCTGATTCCCACAGCGGGCGTGGCGGGAACGGGGCCGCAGTGGTCCGTGGGGACGCGTCTGTGGCCACCAAGGGGACGTCTCTTCGCGTGAACACAGAGCAGCTGCCGGACAGCGGCCACCCAGGCAGCGCTGTCCAGGGAGCCGGCACCGCCAGGCTGCTGCGCTCGGGGGTGAGAGCGAGAAAATCTGGGGGCGCGGGGAAGGAGGGGAGCCTACCTGGGAATCGGCCGCTGCGGCCAGCCGGGCGGAAACGCGGACCCCCCACCCGCGGTTTCAACTTTGCCGAAGACGAGCTTCCAGGAGCCGCGAGGCGGCGCTGTGTTCAGGCCAGTTCCCAAACCGAGACGAGAAGGAACCCTTTACGCGGCCGTCTGCTGTACAGATGCGCCACAGGCAAACACGAGTTGAGGCAGAACACGGGGGTACCTCCCCCCAAAGATTCTCTTGAACGTGGCTCTCGGTAATAATTCCACTTCGCTATGGCTTCATGCACACACAATTCCCAGGGCGGCTCCACTGAGGGGGTTGAACTCAAAATCCAGAGGCAGCTGCCGGGGACTGTTTAGCTCCACGGCCCTGGGTCTTGAAAATGGGAATGACAGTGTCTGCCGCGGGGAGGCCCAGGCGAGACGGGGCCCTGCGCGGAGAAAGGCTCCACCCTGCCCGCTGTGCTGTGGCGGCTCCTTTTCTTCAAGGGATCCAGGAGGTGAGAGTAAAATGGTCCAGGGGTGGTAGTAAGTAAAAGGCTTCCAGGCCACCTGTCTGGAAAAATCCTTCGAGCGATTAGGTAATGGCCACTGACTCAGAGAGGTGACCTTCTTTTAAATCACAAATTGCCAGTTTTGTGCTCCTTGTGAGGAACCGCGCTGCCTGGCCCGAGTGTCCCCGGCTACTGCAGAAGCGGCCCACGGGCCCCAGCCTGGCCCTACACACCTGAGCTTTCAGGTTGCCTCGGGGGAGGAAATCTGCAGTGCAGGGTCACCAAAATGTCTGTAGGTGTCCTTTATTGTAGGACTGTGTGGTGGCCTCTTAGGAAATCATTCATCTGTGTCCAGCAACCCAATACAGGAACCAAACTATGTCCAAACAGGAGCGAGGCAGAGCCTTAAGCTAGTGCGTCCACACGTCCACACACTCGGCTCCTGCCCAGCACTCCCTCGCGGCGTCGTGGCCCTGTAGAGATTCACCTCCAGCAGGGAGGCCTCAGCCCCATGAGGCCCCTCGACCCTGGGCTTCCCAGCCTCCAGAACCGTAAAAAGTACTACTTTAAAAGTTACCCAGGTTCAGATATCCTCACAAGCACAGCAGTCCTTCCACATTGATTTAAAGTCGATGGCAGTGTTGTCCCAGGACTGCAGCCCGGTATTCCTCCCATTACTTCTGGCCAGTCAGCACATTTTTGCGCACTTCTCTGCACTAAGTCTCAAGCTGGCTACAACAAATTAGGTAATAATCACAAATATTTATTAGACACTTTGGGTCAGGCACTGCCACAGGTGACTTGTGAGTATGCTTCACTGAATCCTCCCGTGACCCTGGGAGGGGAGGAGTCACTTCCATTTTACTGCGTGGGGACATGCAGCTGTTGGGTGGCAGAGCCAGGATTTGGATGGAAGCAAGTGACCCCAGCAGGGTTTCTGACCCTAACACACATGGTGCAGCCACCTGGGAGTCTCCTGTCTGGATCCTGCAGACCGACACAGGCCATTCCATCAGTTATTTAACATCGTGTCCGCATGGATGAGAGTCCTGTATGACTAGGAGATCCTGGGGGAGTCTGCACAGGTTGGGGCTTATCTTTGGCTTCCTGTTTGGTAAACCAAACACAGGATATAAGGGGAGTGGGGACAACAGTAATGAGAGCTAGAACATCTACCAACCTGAATCAAGCTCTTATTTCATGAGCTAAGTGCTTTTGATCCATTATTTCATCTAATAATATCCAAAATGAGCTACATATAGGACAGAGTTATTATTATCTGACTTTACAGATGAATAGGAAGGATCACAGAGGTTAAGCAATTTAACCGAAATTGCAAGGCTCCAAGTGGCTGAGCCAAGAGTCACATAGAGTCTATTTGAAATCAAGGCCTGAGTCCTCATGCCTGTGCCTTAATCCTCCCACAGACACAACAAAAGCACTTAAAAAGTCTTTGCAGAACTAATTAACAATGATTGTGATGCAAACTTACTTTTGAGTACTGAATGAATATAAACTCAGACAGTTTTGGTGATGGGATAAATTAGGGAAGAGTTTTTGAGGAGCTGCCCTTGAGCACCAAAATCTCCCACAGCACCCCACTGAAAGAGGGGGTCAGCATTTATATCTAGAAGGGTGTCACCATTCCAGCCATCCTCTGCCTTGACTATCCTGGCTTTGTAAGTCCATCTATGCTTGTATGAGTGCAGAGCTACAGCATTACAGAGAGGCTGCCATGTTCAACAAAATCTCAAGTGTCCTGATGTCGGTTGATGAAAAACTATTAGAATCTGATCACTTGTTCAAACAAAATCATTCCTAAGCAGCTACTACAGCAGTAGCAGAAAAATCACTCCAAAGGAAAATATTTCTAAAATAAATATTATTTACATATTCAGAAAATCAGTTTCCTTTTAAAACTTACATGGTTGATTTGATTTATTTTTTCGTACTATAAAGTCATTTGAATGGTTGAGTTTAGGACTTTTGCTCCTGATGGATTAATATTCATTTGAATGTTCTGTCTCCACAGTCAGCAGCTTTGCTGTTCCACTACATTCCATAGTCCTGGAGACTCATTCTTTTTGCAGGCTGGCAACCGTGAGTGTATCTCTGTGCAGTCATTAACTCCTTTTTCATCAGAGAAAAGCTTTGCATTCTTTGAAGAATGCTGTCATCAGTAGCTGTGATACTATCATTGTTTTTAATCTGCTGTGAATATACTTTTTATAAAATAAATGAATGTTCATAATACTTTTTGCTTCTTGTTTTCTTTCTTTAGGTTTGGAAGGGTTAGTTTTAAAACTATGTATTCTTTTTTCCTTGCTTTTAGGCACATTGTGTAATTTGTGTTAAGAACATTATGACATAATCAGATTATTCTTTATCAGAAAAATGCAAAATAGGAGGGTAAGGCCACAAACTGCCAAGTTTGAAGAGACAACTTCTATTTTTACTATTCACCACACCTATCCTCTTCTCTGCTACCTCACACCCTTGCCAGGTGCTTCAAAGTTTTCCAAAAGTCTTTTATTTTACCACCAGGAATATAAAGTATGTTGTATTTTATTTCCTATTAGGATGTCATGGTGGTAATTAGATTTACAGCTAGTTTATTCCTGGATAAAGCAGAGATGTTGCCTGAGAAGAGGTTAAACCCCCTCAGACTGCTATTTCCATGTAAGATTTAATTTCTCTGAATATATGGGTATTTAAGATACAGAAATGAAGCCGAATAGGTTTGAAATATTTAGGGCTTAAGCTCAGGGCTCTCAAGCAGACTTTTTCTGCAAATGTTCTTTGATTCCATGTAAGTCCACAGAATGAAACAGCAGGGTGAAGATGTGATTATTGCAGTTTCCTCAGGACCTGCAATCAGACGGCTGGCTGGTGCCCCTCCCTCATCTCTGCGTTGAATACACTGTTAAGGGAAGAATTAATACGTAACTGATACTTAGAGGAAGCTTTTACACTTTCCAGAATCTCTGTTTAGACGTGGGCTTGAATAACCAGCCCATCTTCTCAACAATTTGTTCCTTTAATGATGATCTTTCAGGGCCATGCAGCATTTTAGAAAAATGTTCCACACCACTCAATCCTGTATGGATTTATTTTCTCACAATGGAATAATAACCTGGTATACTCAGCCACAGAAGGCCTGGGCAGAAAAAAATCTGGAATACATTTTAACATGACTTTTACTGCAGTTATAAAACAGGGGAAGAAAAAAAGAAGCTATATGCATCCATTTATCATAAGGATATTTTTCTGCTTAGAACAAAATTGTTAAAAAAAATTGAAGGCAGAGAAAAATATAAAGAAAATAAAATAATCTTTCCTACTATTCCTAGTAACCATGGATGATGATTTGCTTGTGTGTTTTCAGCCTTTTCTTTCAGAGTGTGTGGATTATAAAACTACAGTTAGACCACATTATGTAGCATGTGTATTATTATTTTTTTTAATTAACAGCATAATGTGAACATCTCTCCCTGTTGAATATTCTCCTACCTCATCCATTTCATAGGTTCATAGTTCTCCAGATCATTAATGCACCTGATTTATTTTATATTTTCTCCCCCACCTTTTTTGGGAAATTGCCTCCTGACCTCCTTCTCTTTTTGCACATGTGCCACCTAAACCTCTTCACTCACATCCATGTTTATCTCCTATGGTTAAGTTTCTGGACATGGAATTACTGAGTCAAAGATCATATAAAAATTTTGCTCTGATTATCAACTCAGAATGTATTCAAGTTAAAGACCAGTCAGCAGGGAAGGAGAGTGTCCAGTTCCCACAGTGTGTGATCAGGGACCTGCCCCATTAAAAAGAAAAATCTTTCCACATTTGATAAACAAACGGACATCTAATTGCTTTCATGTATTTTATTAGAAATAACTAATCATCTCTAATTGTTTCATTCTTTACTTCATTAACAATGAGACTGAATATTTTCATAAATGTCTATTCAATTACTGTGTCTTCTTTTGTGAACTAGTTACTCATATTTTGGTGCATTATTGTGGTGTTCCAAGGGCATTTTTAAACTTATATCTATATATTTACTCAATTTATTGTCTTTTTATTATATTTCTTTTAAAAATTTTATATTTTGGGTCCCTAGTGAGATTGAATGTGTTTCCCAACGTCTCTGGCTCTTCGCATTACCTCTGTGCGCACGGCTCATCCGTGTCTGCTGACCCATTTCTGTCGCGCTGTGCCTCTTGTTAATGTTGGTGGTGAGAATCACATGCACACAGAGTGGTCCCCGCTTACCCGTGAGGTCAACTCTGCAGGTCTCCCAGCGCGTGCCTGAAGCTGTGGGTGCTGCAAACGCCATATGCAGTGTTCTAACATGCCCACGACACGGCTAAGCGCATGAGTGAGGCGTAGTCAGAGGTTAGCAGCAATGCCAGGAAAAATAGAACAAGGAGCACAGCGCACGTTCATGTTATGTGAAAGTCATGCTCTTTGGCCTCTCTCTCTCAGCACGTCCTATTGTGCTGTACCCACCCTTCTCATGATGATGTGACATGATAGAATGTTCACGTGATGAGATGAAGTGGGAAGAATGACATTGGCATTGTGACACACGGGGAATTCCAGAAATAAACTATCTACACGTTACCTATAAACTACTTCTCATGCCATCCCCTGAGTCCTGCCCAGATGATTGCTGGCCACTTAGTAGCCCTCAGTTAGGTCACACGTCCCAGTGTTACAGTGCTGCTCACATAACAGTTACTGTGCTTTGATGATGTGCTTAGAAAGTCTTCCCCAACCTCAAATTGTACAATTTGTTACACACGTGTGTGCACACACATATATTCGTATTTTTATTGTTTGTATATATTTTAAAATCTTACACTGAAATTTATTTTGGCATAAAGAGTGTTTACTTATTGAATAAGCAATTTGCACACCCCACGGGCACCTCTAATTGATTAACCCGGGAATGCCCTGCTGTCCATTGTCAAGCTCTAGGTCCTTACCTATCTCTCTCTTTTAGTTACTTTTTTGCATTTACACTTCTCTTTACTCGCCCTCTCTCTGGTACTTACTCTGGATCAACCCTTTTTTGATAAATGCAGAGCAGCGAAAACTGACTAGAGAGAAACACGATGATGGTGACTGTCCTCAATTGACATTCATGTCACAACTCTCAGGGAGTTTTCAGTTGTCCAGCCATCCTAATATGTTTACAAGCCATTTTATTCTCCCATTGGGAAGACACATTTTCCCTGCCTTCTTTATGTCAATTCTCCGTCAGCCCACCTTTCCTTTCTCCCACCTGATGGCCTTCAGCCTCACTTCTGGACGGAGAAAATGGAAGCAAATTCTAAGAGAGCTTGCGTGCCACGCCTCCACCCCTTGACCTGCAGCTGCAGCCGCATCTCCGCCTCTGCTCCTCTTTTACTGTCAATTTTCCAACTTTTTACCAGGTCACTGGATCTCTCCCCCTCTAATCTACCTAAGGATCTTACTGCTGGAGAGACCAGTGTCCCCCTTTGAACTGGCTTATTCCCATTGGCTTGGTTTATAGACTTGCTTTGCTATTCACTGTCTTCACCAAATTTCCCCTGACCTCATAAACCCCGCAGCTGCCACCCCAGTTTCCCTTCTAAGCCTCCTTTCTTTTAAGAGTTGCAAATAAAGTGTTGTATAACATTGGATAATACATATGAAACGACATACGCAATATGTACCTGAAGTTATACATCGTCAAAACAAAATGATTACCGTGCACTTATCAACTTGGTGGAGAGCTAGAGCACTTTGCATCTAGGGGGCGTAATCCTTCCTTCTCCTACTGACTGGAGGGTATGAGAAGCTACTGTAGATCATGATTTACACATTTTATGTTCTTTTATTTCATTAAAAAGTTGTACTACTAATTATGTACCACAGTATATTGTTTAGTTTTACTTAAATTTTTTAAATACATAATGATACCATGTTATATAGTTCTATACAAATTGCTATTTGCAAGTCCACATTACATTTTTAATATTCATTGGCGCTGTTACTATAACTCCTTTACTGTAACCGTGGCTAATCATTCATTACACGATAATGCCACAATGCACTTAATCATTTTCCTGTTGATACACACTTGAATTGCTGTCTGTTTTGGCTCTTACAAACAGTGTTGCTATGGACACTCTTGTTCATTTCTCCAAGTGTACGTGTACCAGAGATCTCTAGGGACCGTAACTATGAGTGGAATTGCTATGTCATTGGTTACATATGTATGTGAATTTCTAAATTGTTTTCCTGAATGGTAGTTTTCTTGTCATTAGTAGGCTAATTCCCATTATCTGACATACTTGCAATTATCAGATTTTATTTTTGTCAGTCTAGAGTAAATACTATATTGCTGTGGTCTTCATTTGCATATTTAAATTACTAGGAATGTTGAACATCTTTTCATAGGTTTCATTACCATTATCTTCTCTTTTAGTACAGTGCATATTTCTCTAAGTTGCCATTTTACTACTGGTTCTTTGTCTTTTTTTAAAGTGGTTTTTAGAAGCTTCTCCTATATTCTGAATACTAATTCCTATTCATGAGTTAGAGTCTATCTTTTGTACAGTTTGAGGCTTGTCTTTTGCTAGTAATGGTGATGCCTTTTCATAAATAGCAGTTCTACATTTTAATACAATTGAATTTACTATCTTTTTATGATTAGCACTTTTCACAACTTGCTTTAAAAAATTCTTTTCAATATCAAGACTATACAGATATTTTTCTATTTTTTTCTTCTAAAGTTAAAAAAAATTCCACCTGTAACATTTCAGTTTTTAACTCACTTGAAATGGATTCTTGCTGATGGTGGGAGAAGAGAATCCACTCTCATGTGGGTTCATCAAGATGACCTATTGACGCAGCGTGATTTATGGAGAAAACACTCTCCCTGGCGATCTGAATGACAGAACTCTGACATAAGCTAAATTTCATGTATGTGTGGATTTTCTGGAATGTTTATTCCTGGCCCAGACCCACACTGTTTCATCATTACTGTTTCATGGTGGGTCTTGATCTGTGTTTGGACCATGATCACTTCTCTCCTTTCTTGGGAGTGACTTTCAGATTGCTCTTCCACGTACACTTAGAATCAATTTGTTGAGATTAACACACACACAGACTTAGAAGTTGAATGAAATTTGATTAAACTTATATATTCTAATTTGAGAAGACGTGAGTCTTCCCGTCCTGTATTTATTTATCCCTTCCCATTACTGTACTTATTTAAGATTAAAAATTTTTTCATTGACATCTTATTATTTTCCCCTCACATATATTGTTAGGCATATCCTTTAGAGCATATGTATGTGCATATTATGTGTGTATGTATAAATGCGTATGTGCAAATATTAAAAGTTTTTGAAAATTTGTTTTCTAGGTGATATGTGCAAATACAGTTCATTTTTAGCTTTTAATCATATATATAGCTACCTTGCTAAATTTTCTTGTTATCTGTAATGAACATTTATGAATTCCTTATATTGTCCATGTAGATAATCATAGAATTTATCAACAATGAGGTTTTATAATTCCCGTTGGAGTCCATATTATTATTTTTCAGTCTTAGTACACTAGCTAAAACCTCTAGACCAGAGTTGGATGAAAGTAATAACAGTGGGCATGCATCTCTTGCTTTTAGTATCAGTTATTTGTACATCACCCCTGGACACAAGCCACCCATATTTTTCCAGCATTGAGGTCTGTCACAGTGCTGGAGGAGACACTGCTTGTGTTAGATTTATGGAGTGGTAGTACGTCCACTTGTTGAGAGATTTTTTTCAAGAGTTGTTTTGACTGTGCACATGTTAACGTTAGGACCATACCTAGTGTCAGATCAAACTTTCCTGAACTGATGGATGGGCAGGTTTTAACCACCTCTGTGAATGCTAGTGGAGTGTTCACATATTTTCTAGATACTCTTTAGTAGAACTTCTTTCCTTGAGTTAGGAGTTGATAGTGGGGTCACAGCCAGTCCCCTTATTTCTTTGTGGATTGCGCTGTTTTGTTTTCAGATAGGTGGCTACCATATTTGTTCTTTCAAATCAATTTCACCTGCCTTTACAAGCAGGGAAATTTTTGTTAGTTTATTGCAACCACTTGCTCCTTTGTCCTAGATTTGCAAAATAGTTGTGGGTCTTAAGCAACCAGGTGACTAATGCCTTTTCCTGATAAGTGTTGAAACCCAGAACTTTGTGTTACATGACAAACCTATCTTGGAAAGGTATACCATTTTAAATAATTCCAATAAATTTGGGGGAGTCTATAGTTTTTCTCCTATTTGTTTTTTATCTCTAGGGAATTGTAAGTTACAATGCCTCCCTCTAATAAGATTAGGTGCCTGTCAACTTACACCATGCAGAAAGTTGTTCCATGGAAGGAACAACAGAAAGGGTACCATGGAAAGACAGCATTAAATTAATTCCTGTCTCTTTGGTAGCTCTCTTCCTAGCAAGGTTTTTTGCTTTGGGGTTTTTATTTCTTATAAAGTCAGAAGCTGTTAATATTTGCTGAGAAGTAAATATCCTGACAGGTTTCTGCTTCAAGGGAATATTTTCATCAGAGTTGTCCTCAAACTAGGTATGACAATTAAGTTGGAGAACTCATCATAGAAAAAGTGCTTTGAAGGGTGGACTAGGCTCTGGCATCTGTGCATAGCTTCCCAAGGGGAGTATTTTGAAAGTGATGATAGTCATATTTAGCATTGAGGTATGTGACATTTTTTCTAAGATGAGTTCATAAATTTATTAATTGTCCAACTTCATATATGCAATCCTTTTATTAAGGACCCAGATATAATAAACTTGATAGGTCACTTATTTTATTCGTATTAGCAGTAAAATAACATCTTAGAGTGAGCTATTATAAATATGGAGATTAATACGATGGTGAGTCGGTGAAAAGGCATAAACGAAAACCTTTTCTGAATGATAGAAAACTTACATTCAGCAGTGGATTAAGAAGACAGTAAAGTAATACTTTCAACAGACTGAGGAAAAATGCTTGTCAGCTTGAAATTAATATGAAGCCGAATGATCTTAGAAGCACATTAAAGACATTTTGCGACATGCAAACTTGTGGGGAGTTTACTACCCACAGTCTCTCCCCTGAAAACTGTTAAATACCTCAGCAGGAAGAGAAGTGAAGACTCTGGAAAGAACACAGAAAACTTAGGAAAGTAGTCAGTAAATTTGAATAGTTGAC
This sequence comes from Loris lydekkerianus, assembly GCA_963574355.1. Taxonomy (NCBI): domain Eukaryota; kingdom Metazoa; phylum Chordata; class Mammalia; order Primates; family Lorisidae; genus Loris; species Loris lydekkerianus. The sequence continues at coordinate 26,124 of CAUYPK010158242.1, forward strand.
TGTAAAATATCTGTGTTTATGTGTTTAATGAAAAAGGTAAAATAATAGTCTGGAAAACAAAGACAATTTTAAGGGATGGGGTCGTCAATGGGTTTGGAGGACTAAGGTGTAATCATGTGGAAAGAGAAATTAGAAACAACGAATTTAGATGTTGTTTGTGTTAGGCAGAATTTCTAAAATGCACCCCCCCTAAAATGTCTTTCCTAGTGATCAAAGTGGCAGTGCTCACCTCAGGTAAGGAGATTGTCTAGGTCGGTCCTGGGGTAACCACATGGGCCCTTCAGAGCTTTCTTGGGTTGGCAGCAGGCGAAGAAGTCACAGGGCCGCAGCAGGAGAGGACGGGGCATGGGGGTCAGAAGTGCAGGGCTCAGTCCAGGCACTGTTGCAGGCAGTTCCATGGGCAGAGGAATGGGGGTGGCTCCTAGGAGACAAGAGGAGCCCTCAGTGACAGCCAATAAGGAATGAGGACTTCTGTCCCACAGCCCGCTGAAAATGGCCAACAACATGGTGAGCCTGGAAGCAAATTCTCCCCAAGACTTCCAAACGAGAGCCCTGCCGGGCCAGCATCTTGGTTTTGGCATCGTGAGGCCTGAAGCAGGGCACCCAGCCTGGCAGGCTGGACTTCCCACCCTCGGAACCACGAGCTACGAGGTTCCGTCATTCCATCTGTGACAATCTGTTATGCAGTAGCAAAGGTAAATGGTTGGAAACATCTGTGCTCATTAAAAATTAAGACGATCAAAAGGGGAAGAAAATCTATAGTTTCCAAATTAGCTGAAGACAGAAATGGGAAGTAATGAACTTTACCAGCCTCACAGTCGTCTGGGAAGGAGGACTTCACAGCGTACACCTACGAGAGCAGGAGTAAATATCCAGAAATGCATCAGCGGGGAGGGAAGAAGTTCATTCTTTCAGTTTGTGACAGATGAGGTAGACACGCATTCTAAAGGATGCAATAGACGAAGGCTAAGTAAACGGGGTGAAGGCTGCGTCAACCAGTTTAATGCAAGCCTTCCAAATTGTGTGTAGAATCAGCGCATGGTACCCCATACATGCATTAATGTATACAGTTATGATTTAATAAAAAAAGACTATAGAATATATTTGTCATAACTAATTGATATTTATCAAATGTTATGTTTCTTAAAAACAGAAAACACACTTTCTTGTCATATGCCCATATAATAACAACAAAAATAAAAATGGTGTATTAAACATTCTCTGATTAATATGCATTTAAACTGGAAATTAATAACAGAACCAGAAAGCCAAGTGACTCCCAACCAACAGGAGTTAAAACAAAATAAAAGTAAATAACAAATTAAAAAGTTCTTCTCAATCAAGTATTAGGTCAAAGGAAATCCAAATCAAATTATAAAATGTATAGGAAATACTATTATCATGTTATTATATTATATAGTATTATATTATATATGCTTTCGTTTATATATAATACATACTATTATTTCCTAGCTATTTTGTACAGTATTTCACATGTATAAAATGCATATGTATATATAAATGTATATAGCTAAAAAAAGTTCAGAGGATCATTTGTAGCATTAAATATTTATTTTAATAGGCAGGAAGAGCAAAAATCAATGAATTAAACCTTATACAGTCTACGTTAAAAAATGGAAAGGACTAAGAACTAGAAAACAGAAAACAATGGCCTAACAATTAAACCTAAGCATTAGCTCTTACTGGGGAGGAAAGATTTAAAATGGACATATTTTGACGAATTTAATAAGAAAAAAAAGAGGAAAATGCAAATACAAAAACTAAGAAAAGGTAATGCAGAATCATAAACTGCGTCTTCCAATTTCTTAAATATGAAGTTTTCAAACCTATGCAAATACATTTGAAAACTTGAATAAACTGTATGATGCTAAAGAAAATACACGTTTACCAAAGTTTACTCCCATGGAGAGAGGAAATAGAGATCATCTAGTAAAGAGTAAATCAAGCTGTTAAAGAGCCACTCCCCTAATAGCAGAAGGCCCAGATGTTTTCATGGAGAGATTCTGTACATTTTAAAGAGATTTATTCAATGCTATTTAAAGTAGTGAAAAATAGAAAATATTCTGCATTCTTTTATAAATTGAGAAAAATGTAGTTACCAAACCCCAGCAAACATTATACACACACATACCCCCTTCAAAAGACTAAGCTCAGTTCTATTAATTCAACAATGTAAAATATTAAATAAAATCCAAAAAAATCTTATTAACTTGATGATAGAGAAATAGAGATTATTCCAGGAATACCAGTTAACACCTACTCATCTTTCAAGTCTTAGCTCAGATCAGTCACTTCTTCACAGATTCTTCCTCCCTACCTTTTACCAAATTAGGTAACATTCCTCTTCAACATATATGACAATTCTTTGATACTCTGCCTTTCAAGAGATGGAGGGAGTTATATTAATTGCCTTTTAAATGTTAAGTCAGGGTTGCTGGGGTTTAAACATCATTGTGGATAAACATCACACGGCCTTCATGTGTCATTTTAATGTATTCTTAAATTTGATTTGCAGAAACTCAGCTTAGAAATTTCCGTCTATATTCATGAGATATGTTGTCCTGTAGTTTCCTTTCTTTGAATGCCTTTTTCTGGTTTTGGTATCAGGGTTATGCTAGACTCGTGGAATGGATTAGAAAGTACACCTGTTGGTCAATTTTCTGTTTGTGTAAAATGGTATTATTTCTCCCTTAAATGTGTTAGAATTCACAAGACCAAGCTATTAGGGCTTGGGGTTCTTTTTGTTTGTTTTTGAGGGAATGTTTTTTAACTATAAATTCAATTTCTTTAATATTTATAGGTCAATGAAGTTATTGATTTCTTATGGGTGAGCTTTGATCATTTGTATCTTTAAAGGAATCTACGTTTTGTTAAAGTTGATTATTTCTTAGCAAAATGTTGTTCCTAATACACATACTACCTTACAGTTCTCTCAGTTCTCTTACCACAGTGAAAGTTGCAGTGCTTCTCTGTCTCTTTCATTCCTGGTATTCTTATTATCACGTTCCTCCTTTTTTCCTGACCACTCTAACTAGAGGTCCATTGATTTTATCGATCTTCTCAAAGTAGCATTGTATTAGTTGTAGCCTCATCTCATCCACCAGCATACGGAATATCCCTTTTGATTTAGGAACTTTAATTACATGTGCAAAAATCTTCTGCTCTGTATTGTGTAAAATAACCACAGGAGGGGCCGGGCGCCCTGGCTCACGCTTGTGATCCCAGTACTGGGGAGTCCGAGGTGGGTGGATGGCCTGAGCTCACGGTTCAAGACCAGCCTGAGCCAGAGTGAGACCTCATTTCTAAAAATAGCTGGGCATTGTGGTGGACACCTGTGGTCCCAGCTACTCAGGAGGTGGAGGCAAGAGAATCGCTTGAGCCCAAGAGTTTGAGGGTTCTGTGAGTTATGACACCATGGCACTCTACCCAGGGCAACAAAGTGACACTCTATCAAAAAAAAAAAAAAAATCACAGGAAAGACATCCTGTCGTACACACATGTCGGACACTCAGGAAGAGGCAAACGCGTGGACAGCATATCCGGGGAGCGGTACCGTGGGAGCCGTTTTAGAATCCTACGTGTCACACCAGCTTTTGTTTTCTCTGTTGTTTTTCTCTTTCCCTTTGCTCCGACTTTTGCTGTGATATTTATTGTTCCTTTTCTTTGGATTACTTTTAATTTGCTTTTCATAAGTTCATCGATCTGAGACTTTCATATTTTTAAATATAGGAATTTAATGCTTTAACTCTATGCATTCTTCAGCAGCATCCCACCAATCTCACTGTGCTATGCCTTCATTTTCTTCTAGTTCAAAATGTACATTCTAATTTCTTTTTGGTTCCTTCTTTGACTCAGGTGTTATTTAGAAGCATGTTGCTTAATTTCCAAATACCAAGGGATTTTTCAAAGATCTTTCTTTCACGGGCTTCTAATTTAATTCTATTTTAAAAACTTTCAGATTAATATGTAAACAATGAGGTTATAATGTTTGCATTTTTAGGTAAGGTCCCTGTCATAGTTGTGTCCCATACCCAGAGGTATGCCATACACCCTTAGGTTGTACCCACTAGTTGGGAGCACACCAGCCGCCTACCTCCTTCTTTCTATCCTCCCTTTCCTTTCCCCCTCCCCCAACTTAAATTAAATTGAGTTTTTCTCTGGTGTGGGCATGAATTAGTTTGTCTACTGGTTTCATATTACTAAAAAGAATGTGTTTCAGCCCCCTCCAAGTTAATACAAAAGATAAAAAGTTTCCATCTTTTTTATGGCTGAATAGTATTCCACCGTGTACATATACCACAGTTTGTTAGTCCGTTCATGTGTTGATGGGCACTGAGGTTGTTTCCACATCCTGGCGATTGTAAATTGAGCTGCGATAAGCAATCTAGTGAACGTGTCCTTATGATAAAATATTATTTTTTATTCTGGGTCTATGCCTAGTAGTGGGGTTGCAGGATCAAATGGATGATCTATTTTGAGTTCTTTGAGGATTCTTCATACTTCTTTCCAAAGAGGCTGTGTTAGTTTGCAGTGCCACCAGCAGCGTAAAAGTGTTCCCTTCTCTCCACATCCATGCCAGCATCTGGAGTTTGGTGCTTTGTAATGTGGGCCATTCTCACTGGGGTTAGGTGATATCTCGGAGTGGTTTTGATTTGCATTTCTCTGATTAGGGAAGAGGAGCATTTTTGTGTGTGTTTGTTAGCCATTTGTCTGTTTTCTTCAGAGAAGATTCTGTTCATGCCTCTTGCCCAGTGATAGATGGGATTGTTTGCTCTTTGCTTGTTGATTTGAGTTCTCTGTAGATTCTAGTTATCAGCCCTTTATCAGATTTTTAACATACAAATATCTTTACCCATTCCGAAGGTTGTCAATTGCTTTAATTGTTGAGTTCTTAGCTATGCAGAAGCTTTTTTGCTTAATTAAGCCCCATTTATTTATTTTTATTATAATAAAATATATAATAAATATATAATAAAATATAATAAAATTGTTAAATCCTTTTTTTGCATCTCAGGATATGATCCATCTTGGTGAATATTTTTAGTAGTTGAAAAGAATGTACATCTGTTGTAAGGAGCCATGTTCTGCAAATGTCAATTAGATTAAGGTGGTCTATGGTGTTGTCGAAGCCTTCCACACCCTGACCCATCTTCTGCACACTTGTTCTATCATTTACCAAGAAACAGGTCCTGAAACGTGCTGTTGTAATTGTGGATCTATTTATCCTTGAAGTTCTACTAGTTTTTGTCTGATATATTTTGAATCTCTGCTAGTGTTACTTAAGAAGAACTTTTTGGAACATTCCCTTTTGAAATACGTAATTTCACTGTCAGGACAGCAATTTTTTTTCTGATCTTTTTCATTTTATAGGGCAAAGAGCACCTTGTGTGAAGAAGGTAGTTCCTCATGCAAATAGAAAATGATCCGTTTTTATTCTTTGTAGATGTAAAACAAATGCATAGTGATACATTGAGCCAGTAAAGCAGATTAAAGGGTGACCTGACCTGGGAGAAAGTGGTGCCAGGAAATTTAAGCAGGAGGCCAATTTCAAGGGGGACTGGAGGAAGATCAAGGAAGATTAGGCTGCAAATGTCCTTGGGTTTAGTGTCAGGCAAGTAACCCATTTGAAAACCAATTTGGTGAAGTAATGAGGGTGAAATTCAGGGTGGATTCTGCTGTGGATGACTAAAGGAGAGGAAATGTAGAAAATTTGTGCTGCAAAGTACCTGCAGAATGACTAGAGTAGGTGATGGCTGTTAGCATCGCGGTCGTCACCACTAGCATCGTCCTTATCTTAGTTAGGAGTTTTCAGTCATTATACTGGCATCATTTAGATGGAATTGAGAGTATTAATAAAATAAAAATAATAAACATGGAGAGCTAACCTTTTTGACTACTTAATATTCCGGAAATTATTTTATGTTCTTTATATGTTTTAACTCTTTTAAGCTCCACAAACACTATGTGATGTGAGATCCGTTTTGTAGATGAGAAAAGTGAAGCACTGATAAGTACCTTGCACAGAGCACACAAATGTGGTTAATCAGATGTTCCTAGTAGTGGTCACATAGCTTAGAGCATACTAGAAACAAGGCATTTCCACCTCCTGCAACACTGTGTAGGGTGGGAACCTGTGGCCTTCGGGCCTCGTGTGGCCTTCTGGGTCCCTGAATGCAGCATGCCGACTGGATCCAGTTTTTACAGCACACGTCCTCAGTTTATGTGCAAGCCTAGTGTTTTAGTCAGGACTCTCCAGAGAGCCAGAACTGGTAGGATAGAGGAGAGGAAATTGATTAGGGATTGGCCCACATGGTCACAGAGGTGGAGAAGTCTCACAATAGGCCAGCTGGAAGCAGGAGGATCAGAGACGAGCATAGCATGGCTCACTCCACATTCAGAAACCTCAGAACAAGGGAAGCTGTTGGTGAAGGCCCCAGGCCCAGGGAGAAGGCCTGTGAGCCCCTGGAAGGCCATCTGTGCAAGGCCCAGGCTCCAAAGCCAAAGCACTGGAGTCTAATATCCAAGGATGAGAGAAGAAAAGGCGCTCTCCCCAGCAAGGAAGAGAACGAGCAGAGGCCATCTCCCCTCCTGCCTGGTGTCCCTCCAGGGCCCCGGCACAGTGAACCAGGCCTTCCTCCCCTGCCAGCCTCCCCTGGAAACAGCCTCATGAACACATCTGAGAGCAGTGTTTCACCTGCAGGCGAGGCAGCCCTCCGTCTCGTCAAGTTAACCATCACTCAGCATGTACTGATTAAACTAATCATACACAATTGGACTGAAGTAAGAGCGTTTGTTCTTACACAATTATACTACACTTATCTTCCCAGCCTTATGTCGTCTGCTGTTATAGTCCTTGTCCTCACTCCTGTCCTTTCACTTGGGAACCAGCAAAGTCTCGTTGGCTTTGATTAAAAGAAAAGTGTTCTGGTCCTGTTCAGCCCTCTCCCGTCACTCTGAGCCTAGAACTTTTACTGACCCCAATTTGCTATTCCATCACGTCCCTCCCTATGTCAATGCTTGTTAATAAGATGCAGCTTACCTGCCAATCTCCTGGGCCAGCTCGTTTACTCTGGTCTGTGTGGGAGAATTCCCGAATCTGTTTCTGCAGTCCAGATATTTCTCTTTGAGCTGTACCTAACTATGTAGTTGCAATCTTACTTTGTAGCTTACTTTGTCCTGTAGACCCCTCAAAGTCACTGCATCCGAAACTGACATCTTCCTTCCAAACGACCCCTTTCTCCTACATTGGACCTCCCACTCAGCCCTTCCTCGATGCCTCCAAATTCCTGTCTCTTGCTAACATAGATCACAGGGTAGTGTTGATTCTAAATGCTTCTACTTCTTCCCTGGTTCAGGCCTCCCTGTCCTTGTCACCATCAGTGTGAGCTTTCACTGATATGCTGGTTTCAAGGCACATTGACTGCAGCCAGTTAATTCGCTTGTTCCCACGACTACAGAATTGTCATAGATCAGCAGAAAGGTTTGCAGTTACTACTTCTTTGGGTATCTGTTACCATGACTATAGGACAATGTGGGTTTGTTTTTCCTTAAAGTGTGGGGACTTTTTAATTCCTACCTATCAAAGCATTTTCCCATGTTCTATGTTTAATTACTTATTTTTCTGTCTTCCCCACTATGCAAACTCTTGACATCCAGTACAATGCCTAGCATATGCTAGTTGTTCAATAAATATTTGTCGTGTGAATAAATTAGTCTAAATCAGGCTTTTTACAAACTTGGCACCATTGATATTTGGAGCCAAGTAACCTCCGTGTGGAGCTGGCCTGTCCACGGTAGGATGTCCAGCACATGCCTAGCTTCTGCCCACTGGGTGTCAGAGGCACTTTCAAGCTTGTCTCCAGACAAGGCCAAATGTCCCTTTGGGGGAAACCCACCCCAGGCTGTATGAGAAAGTCCTTGGAGTTTAAGAGGTTGAAATATGGAATTAGAGATCTTTTTCTGTTTAACCTCTGATTCACTTCAATATCATGGTATGAATTGTGTTCTTAGAAAAATCCAGGGTTTAGTAAAGTTCAAGTGAGAATGAATTTAAGATAGGCACATAATCCCTTCCAACACAGTTTGGAATTTTTGTGGAAACAAGCCCCCCTTGTTGCAGATTTACAGAAAAGAAATGTGCGTTTTGAAAACATGGTATCTTGTAGCTGTGCCCTGCTGACCCTTAAAACTTGTCTGATTTATCCCAGTTCCTCCTCTGCGTAGACGCTTAGAAAGTTGTCACCACCTCCATTTTACCAGACAAGAAAACGGAGGCTCCTTGGTGTTAGGAGACTTGCCCAGATCCCAGGACTGTAAATGACCGGGCTGTTTCTCTAACGTAGCTCTGTCGGGTCGCCAAGCGCACAGGAAGGGCGGGAGGCGAGGCTGAGGCTCCGAGGCCCCGAGGCTCCATCCCACTCGGGAACAAGGGTGGAATCAAACCCCAGCGCCGCGAGGTCATTCTCCGGGAGGTTCGGGCTCCTCTCGGAAGGCTCCAAGTTCTGCTCTTGGGACAGCCGACACCTGTTACGTGGACAGTCGCAACCCATTCTCTGCAAACTGCAAGCAAAAGCACGTGCCCCCAACTTGCTGGCCACCCTAATGGAGGAGTTTCTGTATGAGCAATTAGGACATCACTAACATTCAGCATATCGACAAGAAATAAAAAGTTTTGCATATTAATTTGGTTCTTTTTTGCTAAGAAATGGCTAAAATAACTATTGTGGCAGTCTGACTGTGTTTCCAGGTGGGCGCACCCTCCTTTTCTAGCAGCACTGCAGAATGAGGAACGGCAACATTCTAGACGACCAGCTAACAGGGTCCGGAGACTCTCTAACCATTATTAAACAAATAAATCCATGCAATTGCTTACACTGGAACACAGTAATTCAGAATCGACCTTCTAAGAAGCAACTTCTTGGCAAATCTGCTCCTGAATCTCAGAAATTCCCTTTTCTAGATGATCAAGTTTATTGGGTTGATTTTTCATGTGACTTTCAATTTGAGGCTCCTCATATTTGAAATTTATTGTTTTTTTTTTCTGTGCACTACTTATGTAAAAATTTTTGGTTTGTGTTTTAGGAGGAACAGGTTCATGGTCCTTGCTATTTCTCAATTTTATTTTCTTTGGAGGCAATCTTCAGAGAGATCTTTGGTGCATTCTGGGTGACTGAATTTCAAGTATACCCCATACGTACCAAATGTTATCTTTGTTTTTTGATAAAAATTTGTGCAGCTCTTTTTGTAACTAGAGGTGTGACTACCCTTAAAAACATTTTTAAAAATAGTTACCTTTTCCTCTAAAGAGGTATTTTCATAAGACTTGCTTTGTTAATTTTATTGGCTTAGGCTCACTTCAATTTTTGGAACTGTTAGAAGAGATGATTCCTTTACCCTTCACCAAGCTTTAGTTTTTCTGAGAAAGTTCTCTGAAACATAAGGAAGGGGCTAAAGTTGAATTCCTCCAAACCTATGTTTATTTCCTAATCGGAGAACTAGAGAATATCATTTTAGGAAAATTTTGGATTTTGAACAGTGAACTGACCAACCTTCATGGCTTACACCGTGGTAACGGTTCTTCTACCTTTATATACATGTATCTGTGGAAGACTCAACTGAGTAAGAGTTCTTGCCTCTCCTCGAGACCTAGCACGCCGTTCATTGCCAAAGTCGACTTATTTCATTTCTTACCCAGCTGTGTGGAACAACACTTTTCTCAAGTCACCTCCCACATAAGCCCCTGGATCCTGAGTTGAACGTGTCCCCTCCAGCTCCTGCCTCCACTTCTCCCAGCTGAACCTCAGCCCCAACCTGCACATCTGTCTCAACACAGCACTTGAGGAATTCACTCTAAATTGTGTGGAAACAACACACAAAATATTTGTTTTGTTTGTGAAACAAGCTAGCTTGTGCTAGTCGGTCTGTATTTTGAACAGCATGAGCTTGACCTGCCAACTTAAGCTGAACTTTCATACCAGAAGCATCGTACCAAGTTCAAAGGCTGGGCATTCTCTTTTTGGTTAACATTAGAGAACAGCCACACAGCTTTTCAGCTCACACACTGGTAGTTTGTTGCTTTTGATTCTACACAAAATCCCTGGTATATCACGTGTGATTTACTTTCTTCTTACAGCTGTCCGACGTGGGTGAGCTTAGGTTTTTGGTGGCCTTTGAATGACCTTTGAGTCTTTACTTACTTTGTATATCCATGGTGGAGATCCTTTGGAGGATTGCAAGCTGGAGTCGGCAGTTGAAACTTTTGGTTTTGGTTGGAACTGTGGAAGAATGACAAGATTGTCCTCTTACAGGCCATTGGTAAAGGGATGTATGTGTCATTTTGTAGAGTAATTCTTTTCCAAATAACTTACAGACAGACTCTGGGTATGTTGAATGTGATGTAGGAACTGCTCAAGGTAGAAATTTTACTTTTTTTCTCTTAGTTTTTTTTGTTAAATCATAACTGTGTGCATTAATGCATTTATTTACTTTTACTTCTGTTCCTTGAACTGTTCTAAGTTATACAGGAAAAAAATACATCATCTCTATCGGGCATAAAAAGTAGAGGTTGTAATAACAGTGTTGCATACATCATCTTATTTAATCCTGACAAAGGTTTTAAGATGGGTTAGCCACTATTTTACAGATGAGGACACAGGTCTCACAGAGCTTAAATAAAATTTCCAAGAACCTAGAGCCAGTAGCAACTCTGCCTGGATTATGCTCTTAGGTGTTTTTTGCTCCCAACACTGTACCTTTTCTGAAAACGTTTCTCTACTGCCATAATTCCTGCCGTGGCTGTTACAGAGTCATTTGCCCTCACAACTGGATGGGGCCAAGGGAGCCAGGGGCCTCTGGATTTCAGTAGTAACTCTTAACTAGCTGAGTGTGAACTTCTATTTCCCGAGCTCTGGAAAAGCTTTTATTTCTCAACGATTGTTGGTAAACTAAAAGCTGTTTTATCTACTTTCTGTGGGCAAACTCAAGTTCCACCTTCCAGTTTTTCCTGACTTGACTGGGATCCCAAGTGGAAAAGAACTATACTGGCTGGATGAGTAGAAACAGGCCACACAGATCTTAGAAAATTTAAACCCTCATATTGCCCTTTACAAAACTCCAGAATAAGGCTTCATTGAAGGATATCCTGAGTTGAACAATTAGTTTGGTAATAAGCTATACTCGGGGACATTACCAGTAATCAAATAAGAAAATCAAACAGCACTAGAAGCTCTGTAGTAAGGAGTGAGGCCTGCTGTCCTGACCTGTGCCCGGACGCATGTCAGGCCTACGACAATCAGGTAGGAGTGAGGCCTGCTGTACTGACGTGTACCTGGGTACATGTCGGGCCTACGACAATCAGGTAGGGGTGAAGCCTGCTGTACTGACGTGTACCTGGACGCATGTCGGGCCTATGACAATCAGGTAGGGGTGAGGCCTGCTGTACTGACGTGTGCCTGGGTGCATGTCGGGCCTACGACAATCAGGTAGGAGTGAGGCCTGCTGTACTGATGTGTACCTGGGTGCAAGTCGGGCCTTTGACAGTCAGGTCAAGTGAAGGAGGTGGGCAGGGCAGGGAGGGTCACGCAGAGGTTCTGCTGCAGTACTGTTTTATCACTTCATTTTAATGGAGCGTCACCTATTTTACAATTCTGAGAAGGCAAATTATGTGCAAGTAATTCCCATGAAGAGCAACGTGAGTAAATTTTGTCTAGTAGAAATCTAATTGATTTCTTCCCTACAGAAAAAAATAACTCTAACTATTATCTTCTGGTCTTATAGGATCATACTTAATCTTGCATCTTTTGGCAAATTTATTTCAGGATTTGTTTAAATTTCAGATTAACATAAGAGTACATACAATCATGTCACATTGTTTGTGTTTGTTAGGTAAGGTCTGAGTTGCAGTTGAGCCCTCCACCCAGGAGGTGTGCCATGCACCCCTACATCACGCCCAAAGAGCTCACCACACCTCCGCAGCCATGGCTGCTTGTATTTATTACTCTTCTTCAGATTCTCCCCTGAACAGGTCTTTACATCTTAGTGATCGCATCCTGAATTAGTAAGTTAGCACATACTCCTTTTACACTTGCAGGAGAGTCATGACTTTACCTTCATGAAACACACACTTCAGCAGCCCTGTGTGGTCTCGGGACCTACCCTTTGCCACATCCTGTGTTAAGGGCCTTAGCTGTCCGACCTGGTCCCCGTTTTGCCTCTGGTGATGTGTGGTGATGACCCCAGGGTTGGAGTGAGGGGGGCTCTGAGGGGCTCTGGGCGCCTCCCTGGCTCAGTCCCTCATCCCTCTTGCTGGTCCTTCTCATCCTCTTAGACTGACGCAGATCCTCACCTGACCCTTGCTTCACTGTCTGCCTTGTCCCTGCTCTGGAGTCCCCTACCCTTTGCTCTGAAGACAGATCTCCTGGCCTCCTCCTGTAAATCCCTGGCTCCTTCTTTGCCTTTTGGGGACACAACAACTTTGAAAGTCTCCTCTGCATTCCCAGGACGCAGAGGGTGTCAGGCTGCCATAGGAACAGCTATCTCGGGCCCTCTCTGCCTATGTATGCTGCAGTGACACGGTGACCATCCACCTTATGTTTTATAGAAGAATGCCTGAGAGTTGGTTTATAAAGAAAGGAGATTTATTCAGCTCACAGTTCTGCAGGCTGAGAAGTTCAAGGGCTCTGACTTCTGGTGAGGACTTACATGCTGGGTCACAATGTGAAGAAGGTCAAAGTGGAGCATGTAGGCGTCCTGGCTTTCTAAGAGTCTTCTCCTGCAGGAACTAAGCTATTCCCATGAAAACTAAACTACTCTTGAGAGGAGAACTTACTCACCACAGTGAGAACAGCACCAAGCCACTTGGGACCCAACATCTCCTGATAGTCCCCTCACCCCCAGATCTGTCACAGTGGGCGTCAAATTTCAAACTGAGTTTTGGGGTGGGGAGCACAAACTATCTTCCAAGAATAACACCCACACATCTCTGCTGCTGCCACCCAGGCATGTCTGCTCACTCTGCAAAGCCTCTTCTTCCCAGGGGTCCAAACTGGAAGTTGGACACCATCCTTTTCTGTTCGGGGATTTTTAAATAATCTGCAGGAGTTTCCAACACCTCCTGCTTGCAGTTTCAAATTAAAAATGTAGTAGGCGGAAGGCAGAGGACCACATTAAGATCTAAACCTTACCTTTTACTCCTTTCCCTCTCCAAAATCTTCACCCCTCTCCAGAAAGGGTCTTTATTATAAGGGAACAGCTCTCTCTACTCCTGCCCTGAGGAATCCTTTTCCACTCCGTGATCCAAGGCACGGCAAACTTGCTCCCAATGCAAACCCAGAAATACCCAAGACCTTTTTCTTTTTCATGGTCCTGGCTTTTGCAGATCAAATGTTCTTTGGATTTTCTTTTTCTTTTCTCTCTTTATTTTTATTTATTTATTTATTTATTTTTGAGACAGAGTCTCACTATGTCGCCCTCGGTAGAGTGCTGTGATGTCACAGCTCACAGCAACCTCAAACTCTTGGGCTTAAATGATTCTCTTGCCTCAGCCTCCCAAGTCACTGGGTCTACAGGTGCGCGTCACAATGCCTGGCTATTTTTTGGTGTTGCTGTTGCAGTTGTCATTGTTGTTTAGCAGGCTGGGTTCCAACCCACCAGCCTTGGTGTATGTGGCTGGCACCATAACCATTGTGCTACAGGCATCGAGCCTTTCTTTGGATTTTCTAGTGTTTCTTTTCTATGGACTTAGGTCTGTTTAGAGTTCAAAGCTGAAGGATGAGTTTCATTTCAGGATAGATTCGGACCTCTCCCCCTGCTCCCTCCCTCCCTTTCCCACATGCTCACAGAGCAACAAGCAATGCTTTTTACAATATGAGGAGCTGCCGGGCAACTTGGAAGTGCTAGGAATTACTGAGAATACAAAATTACATCAGTTGATTAAAAAGCTTTTTTAATCCCCTCCCCCCCAAAATTTGAAATTCCCAGTAAAGTCTTTTCTGAGACATCTCAGTAGATATCCCACGTTAAGAGAATTCTTCATTTTGGAAGGTTTTGTAAATCTGAAGCCCAGAACAAAGAGTAGGGAAATATTTGCTGTTGCTGTTTATTATTGCTTTCCGTTTCTCTCCCCCTCCTTCTGTTTCTCCCAACCCCGCAGCTCCTGTCTTATGTCATTCTGAGTTGAAATTCTGTTAAAATAAAATGTATTTTTAATTGCTTTATGAAACAAAGAAATGCTTTCGGGGGCCAGATAGGTAACATACTGCAGGGAATAGGAAACTGTATTTAGATCAGTAAATCTGTATCTTCCTCAAGAACATTCAGATTAAAGTAAAAAAGCCACACTGTTCCAATCAAAAGCAGCAGGTGCAGGGGAGCAGCCAGTTCCCTCTGCACTCCCGCACTAAAGCAAGCCCATCCGTGCAATGGAGGCCTCGTCTCCACCGCGTAAACTTTCTTCTATCATGTTTATATATTCCATCTGCTTAGCTGTCAAACACTGGAAAGGCTCATTTTTTTACTGTTATTTCTTATTTTATTATTTTTGACTGTCATTGTATTTAAAATTTTCTCTGCCTTCTGTTTCTTAAACATTTGGCCAGCTCTGTCTCAGGATGGCCTCCTCTCTTGGCAGAGCTGACCTCGCTGCTGCAGGGTTTTGACAAAGGTCAGCGTCCCGGTTGCAGGCTGCTCATGGTGCCTCCTGTCCCCCGCCCTCTGGTCTTACCAGAGTGCAGCCTGACCAGAGAGTGGACTTGCAGTACTTGTTACCAGGAAGGCAGAGGCTTGGTTCTGAGCTCCCGGTTGCAACTCTTTCTTAAAAGAACTTTCCCACGTGGACTCAGTTTACTCACTGTGTTGCTTTCCATCTTTAATTTCGGATGTCTCCTTGCATCAAGAGAGAAATGTCTTTCCCCAGATACTGGATTTTAGCTCAGTCTGAGTAGGCCCCCCTTATTAGATCAGTTAGATGTCAAAATGATTTGAACCTTTCTCAGCCTCCCCCTCTGTGAGACCAACCATTAGCTAATCAGTCTGTAGGACACACGCTTTTTTGTTTTGTTTGTATTAATGGCAAAGATGTCTTATTTAAATCCTATTTCTGGTTACATAATTTTTAATAAGTCCCGAATCTCTTTATCAAAAAAGGACGCTTATACTCACTTCACAGTGCTTGTAGGAAGACTTTCCATTACACTGGGTGGAGGAAGATGTTTTCAATTAAAAAAAAAAGTCTTCCACTTTCCCACAGTGAAGTAGGGTCATCACTCATCCCATCCCCCTTGTTTGCTGTGCGTATCACTTACATTTTGCTAAAGTAACAAACTCCAAATCTTGGGGGCTTAAAACAATCAGTATTTATTTTTTATTCATCTACTATTCACCACACATGGTTGGTTTGGGCTTTATTCCGAGAGCTCCTCACCCAAATGCCATGTCACATTCACTGTGACAGGAAGAAGGGGAGATAGAGAACCGAGCCCTGAGTCTTACATAATCCTGCTTTGAAGAGACACACGTCACTGTCACTGATACTTTATTGACTGTAGCGAGTCACACAGTTAACCACATCTAACCCAAGGGGACAGATTGTGTATACTGTGGAGTGGCATTACCGTGAAGGTTTAGTCTCAGTATTAGCAATAAATGTTTTTGGAAAGTACCTAGCACCATGTGGGTGCTGTTATTGAATGTTTTATCTAAAGTTTCCACAATTTGGGGCTGGGTGCAGTGGTTCACACCTGTAATCCCAGCACTCTGGGAGGCTGAAATGGGAGAATCGCTTGAGCTCAGGAGTTTGAGACCAGCTAAGAGTGAGACCCCCTCTCCACTAAAAAACAGAAAAACTAGCCGGGCATTGTGGCAGGCACCTGGAGTTCCAGCTACTCAGGAGGCTGAGGCAGAGGATTGCTTGAGCCCAAGAGTTTGAGGTTGCTGTGAGCTGTGACTCTATAGCACTCTACCCAGGGCAACGAGGGAGACTCCGTCTCAAAAAATATAAGTTTCAGCAATTTGATTTCAAGAATGTCCCAACTGGGGATTATTAAGCCACCTTCCATTCACATCCAGCTTCCTAACACTCACTGTATCTACAGCTGAAGAGCTGGCCCTGCTGGGAATTACTAACAAGCTTGCCTTCAGTGACAATGAGTGTATGTCAACACTGAAAGAGAAAGAGGAAAAATGAGCATATAACCCTCTAGCACTGTGATTCCTAACTCTTTCCTAGGAATGAAAAATATTCCAAGAGCTTGATTAAACGCCTAGGTCTTTTCCATGAAAAGTTTTGTTATAATTTCAAAGAGTTCTAGACCTCTGATGTCCTTTCCTGAAGGACCATGGATTCGATATTGCAAATGTGAGCCACACAACAGAATTACATGGGAAAGGCTGACATGTTCAGAGTAGGTTGGGACAGCATGGAAGAGGTGCCTCTTGGGTTGACCTACTCCAAAGCAGTGCTAGAAATTTTTATATTTTAGCCCAGGGAATTTGTTGAAGCTGAGTGCAAGTGTCCATTTGAACAGAAGCTCAAAAGACCATGTGTTCAATGTAAACCAAGGTGACAGTTTTCATGCAGAAGCCTAGTTTAACAAGAAAATGGTAAACTCATCTGACAGATTTTTCAGAGTATAAATTTTTGATGTTCCTCCCTTTGAGGGGAGAGGTCTATGTCTTCCTACCTTGGGTCTGGACAGGCTCCATGACTGTTTTGACTAAGGAGTACAGCAGAAATTATGTGATTCAAGATTTAAGCCCAGGCCTGAAGACAGCATGGGTTCGCACTTCCTTTTCCTCGGAACACTCCTGGAAGTCCCTCTGTATGACTTCAGCCCATCATGAGACCACCACTCTGTGAAGCCCAAGGCATGTGGAGAGGCCCCAGAGGAGGACAGAGGTTGAGGAGCATTGGGGCTCCATGTGTGAGTGAAGAAGTGACTCCAGGTAGGGATCCTCCCACAATATGTGGACCCTAAACAAACCACCCTGCTAGGTACTCCTGTTATTCCCAATCCATGAGATTTTGCAAAATAAAATTATTGTTTAAATAATAAAGTTCCTATGTTTTAAAACTGGTATATGTATACCAAGGAGTACTATTCAGCCATAAACTATAGAGACTTTACATCTTTTGTGTTTACCTAGATAAAGGTGGAACACATTCTTCTTAGTAAAGTATTACAAGAATAGAAAAAAATTATCCAATGTACTGAATATTAATATGAAACCAATATATAAACAACTATAAACCAACATGAAAGAAAAACTCAAATATAGTCTAGCGAGGGGGAGGAGAGAGGAAGGAAGGGAGGGGGGAGGAGGGAAGGTGATTGGCGGGGTCTCACCTGATGTGCACAGTGTGAGGGTGTTCAGCACGCCCCCTGGGTGAAGGGCTCAACTGCAACTTGAACTTTACCTTAGAAATGAAAACAACATAACCTTAACATTTGTACCCTCATATTAATATGAAATAAAAAAGCTACTATATTTTATGCAACACAAGCAGTCCCCAAATTACAAACATCTGACTTACATCAGGCCTCCTATGAACAGAGGCCTTTACAGGTAATAGGTAAATGTACCTGTTCCAACTTACAAATTCAACTTAAGAACAAACCCACAGAACCTATCTTGTTCATAACCCAGGGACTGCCTGATATAGACAGTCAAAACCACCCACCACCATTCCTTCTCTGAAGGAATTTGTGTGTATTCGTTGCTTATTCCAGTACAGTATAAATGTGGAGAGGAAACTTGGGAATAGTTTTAATCACTGAACATTTGGATTTTGCATAATGAAAGAATGTATCACATCACTTCTTGGAAAACCTTAATCGGAGCATCTCAGCTCCAGGCGTGTCCAGTGTTCTCGCCGTGTCCTCCCAACCCGCAGCTCTGCCCTCTCCACCTAAAGAGTGCGGCTCCCGCTCTGCTGTGAGTTGCTCAGCTGGGTTCATCCAGCTTTAATTATGCCCAGGGGCTTGACCCTGAGGGGAACATGAAAGCCAGGGAACCCTTCCAGTCTTCCAAGAATTCTCTAATTCGGTTAAAACAAGGACTGGAAACCTGATGCAATTAGAAAAGAATACTTCACAAAACAAGCGACTTCTGAAATGTGTAAGAGTGAATAATAAGTACTTTGTGTGTAAGAATGGAGACAATGGGGACCATAATAATAATAAAAACAATAGCTAATGCACTTTAATTGGGATGAAGACCAGATGTGAAATGATTTGAGGAAGTTGATGATTGATGTAGCTTTCTAGTTAAAACATTGCACAAGAAATACAGACTTTGGAGGATGTATTTATTTAGAGTCAAAGTTGATCATCTTTTAGTTACATTTCTTCTAAAACATTTTCTCTTTGCTGTGACAAATGTAGTTAATTTAGTTTAGTTAATTTACAAATGTAGTTAATTTAGCCCAAAATGAATTCTTCCAAGATTCATGTTAAAGTGATTTGTCTGAAGTTTTAACAAAAGTTATTCCTTTATTAAAATTTCTAAAACCTTGGTGGCTATTTTGTTTCCACCAATCTTAGCATATTCTGCTTAGGCTCATATGGTTTGTGGGTGCTCCAGAATATTCTACAAATTAATGCTTTCCTCTCAGCTCCCAAATTATTACCTCCTTTGTTCATTCATTAACTCAGCCCATCTTCTCTCTGGTCCCTGCTGTTTGCATGTACTCCACTGGTTTTGCGTGGGTTATGCAACACAAGCAGTCCCCAAATTACAAACATCTGACTTACATCAGGCCTCCACTGGTTTTGCGTGGGTATGTGAACTCCAAGTTAAATTGTTTTAAAGAACCATTTTCAAATTAAGCATACTCATTGGATATAGCATCTCTGAATTTCTTTCTAAACACAATACAGCCTTTTTGAAGTAGAATGCCCACTGGTCAGACCCAGGGCAAGGTAAGGGACCACTGAGACTTACCCTCTCTGATGGCTGGCCTTCTCATCTGATGACTGAGGATGTGGATAAGTCACAAGATTGCTTCTAGATCAGGCAGGCAATGAATTGTTCCCAAAGAATATCTTGTCAATTGAATTTTAAAAACCAAATAATAATATTTTAATCAAGAACACAAATTATTCTGTTGTAAATTCTATTGTGAAACAAATCTTCTGTATTATAAAAAAGAAAAAAAGAAAGCTCTTTTATTTTACCACCTTCCCCCTGTCTGTTAATGCCGAGGACTTGGTGATGAAACTAAGCGGGGAGCAATGCAGGTTGTCAGGACAGAAGTTCAGTCGTAGGGGACAGCCACCAGAATTCAGCCACAAAGTTATAACTTGATAGTAGCCAAGGTGACTCCATTAACGATTTATCCAAAACAGTTTTATTGATGCTCAGCACATTCAAAAGGCTGCAGAAGTAGTTGGGAAAAAGAGCAGCTCCGGGAGCCATGTCCCAGGCGGGGAGACAGATACTGAATAGGAAGACGGAGCAGGCAGTGAGAATCCTCGAGGGAGGAGCGGAAAGGAGTATTATGAGGGAACAGAATGAACAGTGTGACTGCAGCACGACTGCATGATGGGGCTGAAGGGGGAGGTCTCAGTAAGGATGTCGCGTGCAAGAAAGATGTAAGCAAGGGAGAAAGATGAAGGAATTTTAACAAGGATGTAATCTTATATGTATCTTTCAAAACGATGGCTCTGGCTTTCTGTGCAAATGGATGGAGGGGATGAGGACAGAGGCAGAGACACCAGACAGGAGACCACTGCTGAGGGTGCCGTGGCTGGTGGCTGGAGTCCCATGGGAAGAAGACACGGAGAGTCACGGTTGGTCTTGAGGGCAAGTTTGGGAGTGTCAGAATCACGAAGCTTCCACCCCACGGCCTGGGATGAGGACTAGCCCCGAGGTCCCAGTGAAGGACACCATCCCAGTAGGAGGGAGAGGCCAGCAGAGGCTGGGAACCGTTCCCAGAAGCCTTTGGACCAGGGTCTTCAGTTACAAATGAGGGAGCTCAGGTCCAGGCAGGATATGTGGTTTCTCCAAGCTGCACAGATGGTGAGAGGCAGAGTTAGATCAACTGCTACAAATAAGTAAGCAAGAAGATGGGTATGTTAGTCAGCTGGATGCAAGCGTCCCACACTGTACACCAAATGAGCATGCTGTACCCATAAATGCGTTAGAGTACACAGTTATGATTTAATAAAGGAAAAAAAATCTTCAACTAAAACAATAAATTAAAACACACATACACACACACACACACACACACACACACACACACACACACACACAGAGCCTGGCCACCAGTGTTGCCCTGCACTGCCCTCCATACCCTGCCAGCCCTGCAGGATCTGCCCACCTCGCCCGTCCTCCTCCTGAACAGTGGGGTCCTGGAAATACACGCCAACCCAGGCGCTCCTCCTCCCACTGTGTAACTTTTAAGCTGTCAATAACTTTTAAGCTCTACAGCTGGTTTGGGAGAATTATCCCAGCAAATTTTTGTCAAGCTGTGTTTGGGGTCAGCAAGTTTCGATGTAAGGCAAAGCAAATTGTTTTTCTATGTGAGAAGGTGACATGTTTCGCCACTTAACTATTAATACAATTCTTTTTATTGCATTGTTAGGCCATATATTGATGTAAGTAGGCAGACATGGGTAAGGAAAAAAAGATTTCTATTGATTGTTCAGAAATAAGATTGCAATAACTTTCCCTTCTTTCATTTGAAACATAGACCAGAACATAATGAAATATAGAATCTGCTGGAAGATAATGCAAAATGAAAAGGGAGATTGAACTCTAGTATGATTTCTTTCTGAAAGAAGTACATTAAATTACACAAAGTACAGCTCTAAAATAAATATGCAGGTCTTTCTCAATATGGGAGCCATTATGGAAGAACTTGTTTGCTCCCTCTTAACTGTCGTAGACGGTGTTTGAACATACTCACTGAATTAGATGTTTAGACTCCTGCAATTTCATGCTTTCTCACTGCTCTCCAGATAATCATTGATGACATCATTTACCTCTTTTTTCCAGAATTTCAAAATAAATTGAGTGCATTGGTGGAGATAAGATATAATAACTAACTAAATTCTATTGACCAATTTAGACAATTTGCCATTACAATTAAATTCCAAATAAAGTGATGCAAATTATTTGTTTCACCAATTTAGAATAGTGTTTCAACATCCTTGAAATTTTATTTAAAGATTTGCTTCTGCTTATTTTACGTGACAATTATTCCCTAAGAATGCTCCACAAAGACCTTTGTCCCCAGATAGAATGGAGGTGGGTCTGGTGGAGGAGCCAAGAGGTGGGCACAGATTGGCTCTTGCTGTAGGGCTGTGTGATCTTGGTCAGTTTCCTTAATCAGGCTGAATTTCAGAATTTCAGTCCCCTCTTTTAAAGAAAAAAAAATCTCAAGATCTTCTAGATACCTCTTTTAGAAATATTTTTTCCTTTCCAACTCAGTGTGGTGAGGGCAAAGTCATTAGTACTTTTCCATTGAAGATAAAATACTATTGAAAATGACAATTGTTATATGATCCTTCTACCCTGCTGAGGGTAGAGGCAAGATGGATTTTTTTTTTTGAGGGTCAAAATATTTTATTTGTAAAATAGCTTTGAAATTATCGGAGATGCTGTAACAGTTATGAGTCTGGTAGTATTAACTGTGACAGTGGTAAAAAAAATCCCCAGATGGCTTAAAATTTTTGGAAGCCTTTGTGCAGGTGGAAGCAGTAACAGGAAAGAGGGCTGGAAGCCTTGGAGCTGACTCACTGGTGTGGGAATTCTGGGAGCAGATCTAGAAAGATTACCTGACAGCGCCCGGAACCAACGCTGACCCAGCATTCAGCTGCCAGTTACTAAGTGGCAGTTACCCTGAGGTTGGAGCTTTTTTTTTTTTTTTTTAAATTGACATATAATATTTACATTTTTGGGGTACAATTGATGCTATGATATATATGTGCATTGTGGAATGATTAAATCAAGCTAACATAACTATCACCTCACATTTTGTGTGTGTGTGTGTGTATGTGTGTGGTGAGAACATTAAAAATCTCCTTTTTAGCAATTTTAAAATATTCAATTCATTGTTATTAGCTACAGTAACTGTGCTGTGCAGTACATCGTGAAAACTTATTTCTCCATCTGACTGAAACTTGGTGCTCTTCAAACAACATCTCCCCATTTCCCCCACAGCTGGACCCCACCAACCACCGTTCTAGTCCCCGCACTTTGGGTTTGCCTTTTTTAGATTTCACATGTGAGTGTTGTCAAGCAAAGTTGTGTTTTGGTGCCGGTTTATTTCACTTAACATAGTGCCCTCCTGCTTCCCCGTGTTGCTGCAGCTGATAGGATTTCCTTCTTGACTGAGGCTGGATAATATGCTTTGTGTAAGTAGTAAATTAGTATGCTTCTGGAAACAGGGCCTGCCCATGCTCCAGGCTGCTCCCATGGCCGAGAGGTGAGGAGAGGCCACAGCAGAGCCAGGAACACTGGCAGCTGCAGCCAGGGGGCCGATGGGGCATGGGCCTGAGACGGGGGAGCAGCTGAGTGCAGGTGAGAGCCACGGGGAGACAGGTGAGTCGGGTAGGGGCTGGAACTCCCTCAGCAAGCAGGAGGACGCATTTCATTTTTCACTAACTGCAGACCTTTAGCAGGAGGTCCAACAAGGTCTCCATAGAGAGGCTGGGGGTACAAATGCAACCTCAGCCGGAGGCCAGTGGGAGGGGCAGAGGCGAGGGCCCCTTTTCCCAGTCTCCTGTCATTTAGGCTTGAGAAGGAGGAGGCCATGGGGATTCTTTGAGAGATCAGAAGGTATCCTTGATGGGAAATTCGAACTTCAAATTAACAGAATATTTACCTAAAAGGCTGAGTTAATCCACTAAATCAAAAGTTCTCCCAGAACACAGAGGTGGATATTTTAGGAAACAGTAAGGACTGTAAGCTTCTTATTGCCTGGCAGAGAGCCTCCCTCACCACAAGCCTAAAACAAGAACTTGCTGATATTTTGATAAAATACCTCGAAATGAATGTCTAGATCTAGAAGAAAGCCAGTTAGTTCTGCTCAGGCTGATTCTTTCCTAGCCACAGAGAGGGGCATTTTTAAGAAACTTTAGTGTTGGTTTCACATATTACACTTAGTGAGTCTACGTCAGGTCACCACCTTGTCAGTAAGGAAAGAGCATTTCCTTGTAAAAACTATTCTCATTATAGACCAAACTGCCAGTGCATTATCTGTAGATACTGACTTTGGTAAGCAGCTGTCTGTTGATGTTTGTATTTATTTACTCTTTCCCTGGGTGTATCATACCTGATTTCTCCCAAACCCTGAAATACTCAATCTTGCTAATCATGGTGTTCTGTCTATAACAATTGAAGCCAATTTCAAATTTCTAGCTCCTCTCTCTCTGTCCAAACTATCAGAGATTAAGATAAGGTTCACCTAGTAGCCATGAAGCAGGTGATTTTCAGCCCTGGCTGCATGTTAGAATCGCCTGGGGATTTCTGGTTCCATACAAAATGAAGAATTATTTCTCCACATCTTGAAAGTATGATGATGGTATTTTAATGGGGATGACCTTGAATCTGTATACTGCTTTGGGAGTATAGACATTTTGACAATATTGATTCTCCCCAGCCATGAGCATGGTATATTCTTCCATTTGTTAGTATCTTCTGCTATTTCTTTTCTTAGGGTTTTGTAGTTTTTTTTTATAGAGGTCCTTCACCTCTTATTATGTATATTCCTAGGTATTTCATTATTTTTTAAGCTATTACGAAGGCAATTGTGTCCTTGGTTAGTTTCTCATCTTGGCTGTTACTGGCATATACAAAAGCTACTGATTTGTGGGCATTGATTTTATATCCTGAGACATTAATTTATTTTTTAATAATTTCCAGGAATCTTGTAGTTCACTCTTTGGGGTTCTTTAAATATAAGATCATATTGTTGGCACAGAATGAGAGTTTGACCTCTTCTGCTCCCATTTAGATGCCCTTTGTTTCCTTCTCTTGCCTGATTGTATTGGCTAGAACATACAGCACTATGTTGAATAGTAGTGGTGATAGAGGACAACCTTGTCTGGTTCTAGTTCTAAGTGGAAACACTTTCAGTTTTACTCCATTCAGTATAATATTAGCTGTGCATTTGTCAGAGATTACTTCAATCAGAATAAGAAATGTGCCACCTATGCCCATATTCTTCAGTGTTCTAATTAGAAAAGGATGCTGGAATGCACACTAATACGTTCCTTCTGGAAGGATGTTTAGAGAATACTTAGAGACCTAAAAATAGACCTGCCATTTGATCCTATAATTCCTTTATTAGGTTTATACCTAGAAGACCAAAAGTCACAATATAACAAAGACATCTGTACCAGAATGTTTATTGCAACCCAATTCATAATTGCTAAGTCATGGAAGAAGCCCAAGTGCCCATCAACCCACGAAAGGACTAGCAGATTGTGGTACATGTATACCATGGAATACTATGCAGCCTTAAAGAAAGATGGAGACTTTACCTCTTTAATGTTTACATGGATGGAGCTGGAACATATTCTTCTTAGCAAAGTATCTCAGGAATGCAAGAAAAAGTATCCAATGTACTCAGCTCTACTATGAAGCTATATTATAGCTTTCACATGAAGGCTATAACCCAACTATAGCACAAGACTATGGGGAAAGGGCCAAGGAAGGGGAAGGAAGGGGGGAGGTTTTGATGGAGGAAGGGTAATGGGTGGGGCCACATCTATGGTGCATCTTAGAATGGGTACAGGTGAAACTTAACTAAATGCAGAATACAAATGGCTACATACAGTAACTAAGAAAATGCCATGAAGGCTACGTTGAACAGTTTGATGAGAATATCTCAAATTGTATATGAAACCTGCACATTGTACCCCTTGATTGCACTAATGTACACAGCTATGATTTAACAACAAAAATAAATAACTTTTTAAAAAACCATAAAAGAAGAAAGAAAAGGATGCTGAATTTTATTAAATGCTTTTTCTGCATCTATTTCAAGGATCAAATGGTCTTTGTTTTTGCTTCTGTTGATATAGTGAATAATGTTTATGGACTTGTGTATGTTAAACCAGCCTTGGTCATGATGTATGATTTTTTAAATGTGTAGCTGTAATCTATTAGCTAGGATTTTATTAGAATTTGTATATCTGTATTCCTTAGTGAAATTTTGGTCTGAAGTTCTCTTTTTTAGTTGAGTCTTTTCCTGGTTTTGGTATCAGGGTGATGTTTGCTTCATGGAACGTGTTGGGGGAAGATTCCTTCTCAATTTTTTGGAATAATTTCTGTAGCATGGGTATAAGCTCTTCTTTGAAGGTTTGACAGAATTCTGGTGTGAAGCCATCTGGACCAGGGCACATTTTGTTGGGAGATTTTTTTTATGATGTCTTCGATCTCAGTTTTTGAAATTGGTCTGTGCAAGAGATCTATTTCTTCTTGATTACATCAAGGGAGAGAGTGTGATTCCAATTCTTAGTAATACAAACGAAGTCATGGGTATCTCCCTACCAGACTTTAGGCTATACTACAAAGCCATACTGATCAAAATAACATGGTATTGATACAAAAATAGAGACACAGACACTTGGAACCAAATAGAAAACCATGAGATGAAACTAATATCTTATAGCAACCTGATATTTGATAAACCAAACAAGAACCTACACTGGGGGAAAGAATCCCTATTCAATAAATGGTGTTGGGAGAACTGGATAACTATATGTAAAAGACTGAAACTGTCTCACCTCTCAAAATTTAGAAAAATTGATTCAAGATAGATAAAAGATTTAAACTTAAGGCACGAAACAATAAAAATCCTCACAGAAAGAGTGGGGAAAACACCTGAAGATGTTCACCTGGGAAAAGATTTTATGAAGATTTCTGTGGCAGTTGCAACAACAACAAGAATAAACAAATGAGACTTAATTAAACTGAAAAGCTTCTGTACAGCTAAGGAAACAACCACCAAAGCAAACAGACAACTTTCAGAATGGGAAAAGATATTTGCATATTACGGAGACTTTCTGTCTTTTGTAATAACCTGGATGGAGTTGGAACACATTGTTCTCAGTAAAGCATCACAAGAATGGAGAAGCAAGAATCCAATGTACTCAATTCTAATATGAAGGCAGTAGATGAGCTAATAGCAGGGGTACAGGGGAATGAGTGAGTGGGGAGAGGGGAGGAGGAGGATGGGGGGGTCATAGTGTATGGCACACCTCGTGGAGATGGGACACAAGTATAAGAGGGACTTTATCTAACAAATGCAATCAGTGTAACCTAATTCTTAGTACCCTCAATGAATCCCAAACAACAATAATAAAAAAAAAATCATCTGGAAAGTCTTTAAAATTACAGATGGTTACAATTCATAGCTGGGGCTGAGAACCACAGTCTGAATAATGTACTTCTAGCAGAAATCTACAGAAAGGGGTCACTGAGCTGGGGAGGCAACACATTTCTCTTTCTTCCTTCATGCTTTCTTCTCTGTTTTCCTTCCTTCTGTCCCACCTATTTTTAGGGGTGTGTGTGTTTTCTTTGAGGGCAGGGGGGAGGAGTGGTGAAGAATGAGGGTGGGTAGAGCATTGGGGTGAGAAGTCGTAATATTACAATGGTCAACTAGCACAGCTAACGGACCCACCTTCTAATCCAACACCAAGGGACATTTGCTCTGTAAAACAGGGAGACTCAGGGAATTTTAACTTAATAGGCGGGGAGTTGTAAGCACATGGTCATGGGATGCAGTAGGGAAGTCTTAGTATGGGTCTCTTTTGAAACCCCCAAATGGCCCAGGCAGATCATTACTGAGAACATGGCAATGAGGGTTAGAAAGGCAGGGGCTGCCAAGGCTGTGGGAGTGTCACGGGGAGCTTCAGAGGCTTGCTGGGACTGCACGTGACGGCCCAGCTCTGAGACCTGGTGTCGCACTGCCTCTAGCCCTGGACTCCTCATAGGAAGGGCATTACAGCTTTGAAAAGAGCAATGAGTGAGTGAAAAAACAGGGAGGCTCTCAGAGGGGAAATCACCTCTCTCTCCAGCCATGTACGGTCCCAGGAGGGGCTAAGCCCGGCCAGTGCCTTGCACCCCCCGCCTCACTGCCATCCCCAGCAGCCCACACCTCAAGGGAAAGGGAATTCCCAGGAATAAGGACCAAGCACGTGTGGAACATAGCCACTTTCTACAGGAGAAGGCAGACGAGGCAGTTATTCAAGGTGAGGCAGAATTTTTGAAACAGATCAAACAAAACTTCAAAATAAACATTAATAAATGTCCCCCAAGAGATAAAAGAGAAAATAGAAAGATTCAGTTATAAAGAAGAGCCAACTGGAAATAACAGATATGAGAAATTTTCCAGTGGAGATAAAGAATGTAAAAATGGGCCAAATATTAGAAAGAATATAGTTCGAGTATGTTAATGAGCTGGTGGCAGAATTCTCCCAAATGGCATCAAAGGGAGATATTTCCTCTGAGAAGGGTTAACAACTGGGGTGGTGAGAGAGGAACTGTGAAGACCTGTATATAACACAGAAAATCTCTGAAGACATTCAAAGCCAAACTTCCCCAGAATCAACTGGGTAGAAAAAGAAGTAGCTTGCATAAATAGATTGTTATGAAATTTGAAAACATCAAAAAGAAAATTCTTAGAATTTCTGAAGAGAAAGAGCAAAACACATAAAGAAAACTATAAAATTGATATAAAACTTTGGAACAGAAACACAGGGATGAGAAAGACAGCAGAGTCATATTTTTTTCTAGGTGTTGAAAAACTTTGAACTTAGAATTTTGTATCTAGTTAAGCAATAATTTAAATGTGAATTGTTATAAACATATTGTCAGACAAAGAACAAGCCTCAGAAGGTCTTCTAGGGACAGATGAAAGCATTTTTGAAGGAAGCAGAACAGCAGAGATATTGCAGGAAGACACTGTACAATATACGGGAAAGAAAGGATAAACAAATAATTAATAAAGATTAGCAGAAACAATGAAGTATATTCATGACATTCTGGGTCTATCAATGAGACAGAAGGTTTGTGGGTTGGGGGAGGTGGAGGAGAGTGCCTGAAGATGCCCAAGCACCTGTCTTCCTCATGGAGAAGATAGAGGTGTTAAGTCTAAGAAATCAATCTTCACATAAGTACAAGAACATGTTCTATCTCCAAAGGAAGGTAGAAAAGGAGAAAACATGATATACAAAAAATAAAAATTGTATAGCAGAAGTTCTGTTATAATGCTAATAATACTAAGTACCTATAATGTTTTAAAACACAGAAAATTTCAGATCAGAAAAAAAATAAAAGACAAGCAGTACACTAAAAATAGAAGCTCACGGACCACTAAAATAAATGGATTAGAAAAGACAGGAAAATATGAGTAGAAATTTATGTCAAAGTAACGTCAAGTGTTAAAAATTTCATTAAAAAACAGAGTCATTGCCTCAGTACCCGCAGCACAGTGGTTAAGGTGCCAGCCACACACACCGAGGCTGGTGGGTTCAAACCCAGCCCAGTCCAGCTAAATAACAATGACAACTAACAACAAAAAATAGCCACGCATTGTGGCAGGTGCCTATAGTCCCAGCTAATCAGGAGGCTGCAGCGAGAGAATCACTTACACCCAGGAGTTTGAGTTTGCTGTGAGCCATGACACCACAGCACTCTACCCAGGGTGACATAGTGAGACTCTGTCTCAAAAAACAAAACAAAACAAAACAAAACAACCCAGAGTCATTAAGGGTAAAAATATATAAAATTATCAACAATCCTTAAAATATGTAATTTGGGGCTACTGAAAAAAAAGTCAATAATTATAGTTAAGTTTTCTTTTTCTTTTTAGAGATAAGGTCTCACTCGGTCACCCAGGCTGGAGGACAGTGGTCACATTATAGCTCACTGCAGCCTTAAACTCCTGGGCTCCAGTGATCCTCCTGCTCTTAGCCTCCTGGGTAGCTGGATGCCGGGTGGCAGGAACCACAAAAAACAGCCTGACCAGATGCTGCCTGGGTCACACTGCCTGACACTACCCCAGAGAAACCACCGCGTTCAGGGACTTTTGGACGCCTCTGGCCTGAACTGAACACTGCGCCTTATAACAGCGACTGGAGATTTAGGCTCCATTGGAAGTGTTAGACTGGCTGACTCCAGCTTTCGGGAGTGTGGGGAGAACAGGCGTCATTACACTTTAATTTCTGTAGCACATATTTACTGACACAAAGATTCAAGCAGTAGGAAAATTCTTGTAAAAATAGACAGGGGGGTTAGGAAGTTGGTCAGGCACTGTACTGCACCAGTTACAGAAGGGTTAAGTCATTTGTCAAAGACACGCAGCGGTAGATGCACTTTTTCTGGTATGTTGTGTTGCCTCACAAATAATATGATGACGACAGAAAGGAGGCAAAAACATTGAAAGCCCCCCAAAGTCAAAATATTTTAGAGTAAAGCCACACACTAATAAGTAACTGATTTCCTCAAAGTTATGCTAGTTTCTAGTCCTCTGCCCACTGCCTCCTCCTACTAGATAACATGACATGGGTCTTACATCTATAACAGCACTTGCCACAAGATATTCTAACGCTTATTACACACCCCTCACTCCTACTAGACTGCCAGATCTTCAAGGGAGGGGATCAAGCATTATTTATTGCTGTATTTGGGTGTCATAGAACTGGACACAGTGAAATCATGTTGAATGAACTGGTTAATAAAGGCATGAAAGAGAGAATGACTTACAGAAAACCACCTTGATGGAAGAGGTCATCCAGCCATTCGGCCTCGAAGAGAGGGTAAAATGAGTTTATATATGACCTAGTGAGACCTCAAACCAAGAATAAAGCAAATTTTAGTATTTTTGCTTCAGTTCAACCAAGAAAACAATTTGCCTTTTGCTATCTAAATGGAGAGGCTAACAAGGACAGCTGCAAGGCATTCTAAGTGATGCTGGAAAAGATTCTATCATTTTCTTTGTTGTGAAAATATGACTAAATGGCGAGACAAGGCCTGGGCTGGGTGGGCTGGAAGCCAGTCATGCCACGGGCAAATGATTTCTCAACACCTGCCCCTTTCAGAGTCTCTGTGCAAGTCCTCATCAAGGGCAGCAGGCAGCCTTCAGTCGTCTGCAAACAGGCTCAGCCCTACCATTTAGATACGTTCAAACAATCCGCCATGCACTTAATAGCTAGGTCAATAACACTTGATGAAAACGTCAATGCTTAAAGAAATGCCAATTTTTTCCCTATAAATTTTCTTCCTGCCTCGGGGGAAAATGAATTTTGATTTAAGAGTAGAAAGAACAGTTTTGATCAAGCCAGTGGATACTCGTTGTTAGGATAGAATTGCTGCCTTAAACAGAAATGTGTTCTTACAGCATCACAGTATAAAAGATACCTGGGGAAACTTCTTTACTTATAAAGAACGTCTCTACTGGAATCACACTTGCCGAACATACTATGCTCAAAGATGAGCATAAATAGCAGCACGGGTGTCCATTACCAATCGTTATAAAATTCCAGGAAAATTACACTTACAATCCTTGACTTAATTTTGCAATGTAATAAAGAGAAATTGTATTAATATCTGCAGGGAAGGTGTTGATGGCAATGCTCTCTTTCCTCCCAACTACCTTCATTCAAGTTAAAATATAGCAAACACTATGGCTCGTACTAGAAATATCAATAATGAGTATTTAAAGAGCGTCTTTGACTCAAAAACAGTAATGGAAGGGTATAGGCAATTTTCTATGTTTGGCTCAGAACATTCTTGTCCATTTATTCTAATGTTCCCTTTCATTTCTGAAATTAAACAACAGAAGAGGGGCTGCACATGTCACCTGCCATGCGGGTCCTGTCTTGGTGTGGAGGCTCCGCGGGAAGCTGGTGCGGAGGGAGGGAGGGCGCGTTAGCAGAGCAGCAACCCTGCCCTCCTGCGCAAAGGGGCGAGCTCTGGCGGAGGATTCTTGCGCTGTCTTTGACCAAATAAAACCGGTATTCTCCCAGCTGGAGCGCCTCCCGTTTATCCACCCGCTGGTGCCTTTATCCTGGTGATCTGTCCAGCAACAGACACTGGGTGGCCTCCATTCCGGCGAGGCATCACACTCGGGGAGGGGCGCACGGGCCCTGCTGGACACAGGCTGGTCCTCCCGGGCAGAGTGCCGCGCCCAAATCCCGTTGGCAGAGCGACCGCGAACAAGTTACTCAATTTCCCTGGGCCTTAGTTTCTTCACTTGTGAAATAATACAGACGACGTTGCTGCGCGGGTTAAATAGGTCACTGTACGTCACAGCCCTAGGAAGGGCCCCGTGCGCACTCCCCACAGTTATTCCTGGAAGGTCTCAAATAGTGGGCCAGAGCTTTCCCCTCCAGGGGCAGAAGGACAATTTCCAGCTCTAGTAAAGGGGATTGGGTGAAGGGTAAAGTCAAGGGTTAAAAGTGATGAACGACAGCCGCCACCACCTTGTTCCTGACCACGGGCCTCCCAAATCTGGCTCTCAGGTTCTGCCTTGGTCCTGCCTCCATCCTGCCCAAGCGTCAGAGCCGCCTGCCCAGCCTCGCCCGCTGGCAGGGAAGGGTGACCTCCCTTCGGCCTCTGTCCAGGCACTCAGGGGAGCACTCTTCTTCCTCACTGAAAAGCAGGTCTGGTCGGAGCCTCGGTTAGGTTGATTTTTCATCTAGATTTTGTCAGCAATCTTCTCCTGGAAGGCTGGATTCTATTATTTACTTATTTACCCCCACAGCCTCAGACCAGGTTCTGCTGTACTTAAAGTTCTGAACTCCCTGCTGACAAGTTCCGTCCAGGTCCATGGTCCACGACTGCATTGGAGTCCTATGGTGTCAACATTGCTGAGGAAATCCCCCTTTGTAGACTGTGGTCTATACTTTTAGCAACACTCTTCAAAGGGTTCTCTTGCAAGCTCAGTCTCCTTGGCCTTCCTCTCAGGATGATTGAGCTATGATAATCCCCTCCCCGTGTCCCCTGAAACCTCATTATAATAGAATTTCTAACATAGGGGAAAAAATCATGTTGGGTTGAAATCTTTTGATCCTTTAGAAATTAAATGATAGACTTCTAACTATTCTACCACACAGAGGATGGATTCAGAAAGTTCTCCATGACAAGTTCAATGGGTTAAATCAGACAAGTAGAATCTAAAGAGGGGATTAAATATTTAATATCACTCTGAGTCCTGAAATCCAAGTGCACAAGTACAAGGTGAGAGAGATGCCTTTTAACATGCATACAAAATTTAAGTTTTTATTTGTCAATAAATGTAATTCTAGTTTGAAGTGTGATGACACGGTAGGCTAAATAATGGCCCCCAAGGAGATCCAGTCCCAAACTTGGGATCTGTGGATGTTACCTTACATGGTAAACAGGGCTTTGTAAATGTGATTAAATTGAGGATCTTGACTTGGGGAAGACTGTCTTGGAATACTCAAGTGGACCTTACATGTAATTCTTATAAAAAGTATCCTTATGAGGAGGCAGAGGAGACTGGATGAGGGAAAATGTGTGAAACAGAGGCAGTGTGACGTGAGGAAGGGGCCCCAAGCCAAGGAATGTAAGTGGCGTCCAGAAGCTAGAAAAGGCAAGGATTCAGACTTAATGTGGGGATGAGGCAGAACATGAAGGCTGAGAGAGCCCAAATGCAGCTACTTTTGCAGGTTCCGGACCCCAGCCACCCGGGATAAGGACACTGCCTGAGTGCTGGCCTAGGAGCACTCGGGGATGGATGCGTTACTAAGCCACATGCCTCACAAACTGCACTTCCGGTCTGTGATACAGTTAATGATTAACCTTTATGGACCATGCTCAGGACAACGCTGGTCGCAGGTGGCTGTTTCCCAACAGGGTTTTTGGACACATGAAAGTGTTACCATTGTCCCCATCACGTCCCCTCCCGAGGATCTGTTCTCAGTGTCTCATGTTCTGTCACTAGTTGCCTCACTTTTGAATTCTTTCCAGTGCAACCCACTTGGTGAGTTCAGGGGGCTTTCCTCCCTTTACTGTGACACCCCCTTCATCAGCCTCCAGAAATGGCTGACACCTGGCTTCCAACCCCATCTGACTATCTTGAATTTCCAGCAGGTAAAAGAATGAATTTGAGCTGTTTTTAAGCCACCAAGTGTGTGAGAACTTGTCACGGCAGCCCAGGAAAACTCACACGGACTCTCACCCTGTTCTGGTTGGACCACATCTACATTTAAAAGCTCTGCTGGGTCACTGCTTATCAAGAAGGGTGTCAGTATGTTGGGGTGACTCCTAATTATAAAGAAACTTCAAACCACGTCAGGAGAGGAATGATGGAAATTACTGCTTACAAAGCAGTGAGGACAATGTAAGGGTGCATGGCATACCTTTTTGGGGTATGGGACACAACTATAAGAGGGACTCTACCTAACAAATGCAAATATTTAACCTGGTTGTTTGTGCCCTCACATCAACCTGAAATGAAAAAAAACAGCAGCAAAGACTCTAGACTTCAAATAAATAGGACCTGTGCAAGGTGACCACCCAAGGGATTATAACAAACTGGTCAACACACAGAGATGGTCAACATAAGAAACTAGGCCTGCTGTACTGATACACACATGTGCTGCAAGAACCTTCATGTCTATGAAGGTTAGGTCAACTTAAGGAGGTGGTCAGAGCAGGCAAGTGGTCAGTGTGAGGAAGTGGTCAGAGTGGGGAGGTGGTCAGTGCAGGGAGGTGGTCAGTGTTGGGAAGTGGTCAGTGAGGGGAGGTGGTCAGGGCGGGGAGGTGGTTAGTGTGGGCAGGTGGTTGGTACGGAGGGTTTCCTATATTTGGAGAGTCATCATATACAACAGGATCCAGCCTTGTTCTGAATGTTCCCAAAGGATGGAACTGGTGTCACAGTTAGTGGTTTTGCATGTATTGCATGATGATTTGTTTAATACGTTTCTCCTCCCCCTCTGAGCTTCAGAGACTGGGTTTGGTCATTATTTCATCTTCAATGCCTAAAGCACGTAACAGCCACTCAAAAACATGGTAACAGACTTCAAGAATTTCTTTAAATTCTCTTCTGTGAGATTTAGTGTATAAAATAAGTTATTATAACAAAGAAAGTCAAATACCAGTAGCTTAAATAGAGTAGTATTTCAATTCCCTCTTCCCACGTGGACAGGGGCACGTGAGCATCCCAGGGCTGGAGGGCTCTGCTGTGAAGCCAGGAGCCCAGGCTCTTCCTCCCTGCTGCCCTGCTGTGTCCTACATTTGTGCTTGCCCCCAGTTAAAGCTGGCTCGGGTCCCTGGCTATGCTCTAATCAGTGGGAATGCTAAGGTGGCAGGCAGCCGTCCTACTAAGATGATGGCATAGACACTGCACACAACACTTCCATTCACATGCCACAGGCTCCAGGTTAGTTACGTGTTCACACCCAACTACATGAAGGCTCTGGAATACATTCTGTGAGGCTGGTGAGAATTTAGTTACGTGTTCACACCCAACTACGTGAAGGCTCTGGAATACATTTCGTGAGGCTGGTGAGAATTTAGTTACGTGTTCACACCCAACTACGTGAAGGCTCTGGAATACATTTCGTGAGGCTGGTGAGAATTTAGTTACGTGTTCACACCCAACTACACGAAGGCTATAGAATACATTCCGTGAGGCTGGTGAGAATTTAGTTACGTGTTCACACCCAACTACGTGAAGGCTCTGGAATACATTCCGTGAGGCTGGTGAGAATTTAGTTACGTGTTCACACCCAACT
>CAUYPK010158244.1:0-30737 GCA_963574355.1 Loris lydekkerianus
CCCGCCCGTTCCTTGCTCTGGAACCCTGAGGGCGGGGCTTGCTGGAGCAGTTTTTTCACACAATGGCTTTCACTGAGCCCAGCTCAGTGGCTCATTTTAGGGCCCCAGACAATGCCCAATGTTGTCCACACTTCTGCTCAAGCTCTCCCCAAGGCAGCTCAACTGAGTGCCAGGGTCTTGCCATTATTGCCCAGCCAGCCAGCGGCCTGGCTCCCCTCCTTGGCCCCCCATAGGCAGGAGGAATGCTCTGAGGAGGTGGGGAGGGAGGGTTGAGCCAATGACAAGCCTGCCACAATGCTAAACTTCTCCACTGCTCCCAACTGCATGTGGAAGAGTGTGCAGTCCAACCTGGCTTTCTTCAGGTTCCCGTGGGACGCAGCCAGATGACAGAAGTGGGTGGAGAATTGTAGGAGAGCAGACTTAGAAGATAAAACACATGATCAACTAAATAAATATTATCAATGATGTGCCAAACACTTTGAGACTTATATGATCTGTAGAACTATTGAAGATGAAATCAGGATCCTGAAACATAAAAAGAAAAACTGATAAAACTTCTGAACAGGAATGAAAACATAAAGAAATCAGGAACAGCAATGCTCAGAACCCCAGTGCATAAGAGAGGGAGTGAAGAATAGGTTGAGTGCATTTTACCTCTAACACTCCTAGAGAAGGAAAACAAAGAATATAATCTGTATTTGAAATCTTGATTCTTATGGGAAAACAGAACATATCTGTTCTGGACCTGAGGCTGATGAACTCCCAGAAGGTCTCTTTACTCTGGAACTTTCAAGCACAGCTGGAGAGCTGGATACATTCTGGGGAAAAGGTCCTGAGAAAGTGCTTTGAGACGACAGAGGTTAACATGTTTTGTTCAAACATACAGCAGAAACAGATGCTAGAGATCTGTGAGAGCTGTAATTGGGAACAAACTCTCATGCTTCTTTCCCCTTATCACAGATGATGTAGTGGACATAGTGGGGGAGGAGGTTCGTGGCCCTTATCCTACAGATGATGTAGTGGACGTAGCGGGGGAGCAGGTTCGTGGCCCTTATCACAGATGATGTAGTGGACATAGTGGGGGAGGAGGTTCGTGGCCCTTATCACAGATGATGTAGTGGACGTAGCGGGGGAGGAGGTTCGTGGCCCTTATCACAGATGATGTAGTGGACGTAGTGGGGAAGGAGGTATGTGGATGAATCTTACAACCTCAGAGAGGAGTCTTAGGGCTTCTTGCCTTATGAAGCCATTACAGAAATTTTGGCTGTGAAATTTCACACTATAATAACTGAGAAATAGGGGTTTAATGCGGAGTATTGGCATGGCAAGGCTTATGTTGTGTCCAGTGGATTTTCTTCCAAAATGAAAGTTGTTGCTTCTAAACTTCTAGAGAAGTACGCCCAAACTCTCTACACATTTTGCTCTTCCTGTGCCTTAAATATATGGTTGGTAAAATTAGTGCCTGTTATGGGAGTATCTGTTGTATTGGGAACAATTGAGGAAGTTTATTCTTTTTTCCATTGAGCACCACAACTGCTTTTAGAATTTGACAATGTAATTTCAGTTCTTTTTCAGAACAGTAAAGAAAGAGCTAAAGAACTGAAGAAAATTTGCCATTCTCAGTGGACACGAAGGCATGATGCTTTTGAAGTTTTAGTGGACCTCCTGCAAGCACTTGTTCTATGTTTAGATGATATAAATAGTGACACAACTATTAAGTGGAATAATTGTATAGGTGACCAAGCATTTGTCCTCTGTAGTGCAGTAACAGATTTTGATTTTATTGTTACTATTGTTCTTAAAAATGTCCCCTCTTTCACAAAGGCCTTTGGGAAAAATCTCCAGAGGCAAACCTCTGATGTCTTCTTTGCAATACTGCATTCACTCAATGAAGTGATGGAAACTATTGAAGTTTATCATGAGTTTTGGTTTGAGGAATCCACAAATTTGGCAACTAAACTTGATACTCAGATGAGTTCCCTGGAACCTCAACTAACTGCTGAGAACTACTATAAAGAAACCCTAAGTGTTCCAACAGTGGAACACATTAGATATATTCATAGAGCAGCACCTCAAAGCTCTTAGATGCTTATCTCTAGTACCCTCAGTCATGGGTCAACTCAAATTCAATACATCAGAGGAACACCATGCTGACATGTACAGATTTACCTAATCCTGACACACTTTCAGCCAGACTTCATTTTTGGAGAATCAAATGGAAACACACAGAAAAAGAAACGGAGTTTCCACCCACCATTTAGGAAGCCCTTCACCTGTCTGACATCATTTTTTTCCTAATGTGTCTGCATTGCTAAAGGTCCTGGGTATTCTTCCTGTGAGGGAGGTTGAAAATGGGTGTTATAAAAATGGAAAAAAGCATCTGATAGCATACTTGAGGAACACGTGGACAGACCAAAGGTCAAGTAACTTGGCTTTCCTTAACATAAATTTTGATATTAAATATGATCTAGATGTAATGGTGGACACATATATCAAACTCTATACAACTAAGTCAGATAATTCAGAAACCATTGAAAATACCTAAGAGACTTTAAAAATTTTTCAAGACTTTCTCTTGTATTTGATATTTGAAAGAAGAGCTATAGGTGTGTGTAGGCCACTCAGTCACTGAATGTCTTTGCCTGTAGCAGTGGTTCTCAACCTTGTTAATGCCACAGCCCTTTAATACAGGTTTTGTTCCTCATATTGTAGTGACCCCCAACCATAAAATTATTTTCGTTGCTACTTTGTGATTTTGCTACTGTTATAAATTGTAATGTAAATATTTGATATGCAGGATGTATTTGGGCGACCCATTCAACTCCCAAAGGGGTCTTGCGACCCGTAGGTTGAGAACCACTGGCCTATAGCCTCCATTGAATACTTTAGCCATTTCTAATCTACTATTTGAATGGCCCCTGTTGAGCTCTCATGCTTTGAAGACCTATCTGTTCTTCCAGAAGATAGCATTAAAAGTGCCATGTTTCACTTTTTTGTGATCTCTGCTACTGGCACTGTTAAATTGTTTTACTTAAGTCACTTTAGACATAATTTTTATTATCACAATAGACTCACGTCAGCATTGAGTTGTCAATTCTTTGAAGAAGTAAATTTTGAGAAGGTATGTTAGGAAGAAATATATTTCATAAAATATTACAATAAAGCCAATGACTGACCTTTGAAACTAGTAGAAGTTTTAAATACGTTGTTAAAAATTCATGAACAGTTAAAAGAAATTATCAGAAGGTTGTGAGCTCACCAGATGAGGACTTCAGTGTAGGTTTTGTCTTTGTCAACTGAACTTAAAGGAATACGTGACAGTTAAAGTTTGAATGGAAGAGCCTGCCACTGTTACTCCACATCTGGTTGTTGCTGTTTACCTTCCTTGTGCAGCCTGTTCTCCCTAAGCGTTTAGCAAGTATGTGTTGACCATTTCTGTTTCATGATTGACAGAATCAGAGGCCATGCATGCTGACAACAGACTTGACTGTTTTCTTTTGTCTTTTTCCATGACTATAATACTGCCTGGTCTTGATTTATCAACAAAACCTGGAAAAGCTACAAAATTAAGTGTTTTTGTGGTTTGTCTAGAAATAATATGGAAAATATTGCTGCTATTTTTGGTGAAGAAAATTAATTTTGTATAGTTTATTTTGATCTAAATAAAATGTGAATTTTGGTTATTAAAAAAAAAAAGATCTTCAAAGTGAGACATTGGTATTTTAATGGGGATTGCATTAAATCTGTAGATTGCTTTGGGCAGTATAGACATTTTAACAATACTGATTCTTCCAAGCCATGAGCATGGTATGTACTTCCATCTGTCAACATCCTCTGCTATTTCTTTTTTCAGTGATTCCTAATTCTCTTTGTAGAGATCCTCCATATTCCAAGGTATTTCATTTTGTTTGATGCTACTGTAAAGGATATTGTGTATTTGATTTGATTCTCAGCTTGACTTTTATTGGCGTACATGAAAGCTACTGATCTGTGTACATGGATTTTAAAACCTGAAATACTGCTATATTCCTTTTCTTTTTTATTTTTATTTTTGAGAGCTGGGTAGAGTGCCATGGCATCAGAGCTCACAGCAACCTACAACTCTTGAGCTCAATGGATCCTCTTGTCTCAGTTTTTCTATTTTTAGTAGAGACGGGGTCTTGCCTTTTGCTCAGGCTGTTCTCGAATCCATGAGGTCAAGCAATCCACCCACCTCAGCCTCCCAGGGTGCTAGGATTACAGGTGTGAGCCACTGCACCCAGCCATTGCTTTATTTCTTCAGCACTTCAAGGGGTCTCAGATTGAGTCCTTGGGGTTTTCTAAGTATAGGATCATACCTACTCCCCTTAAAATACTCTAAATATTTTTTGTCTGCCTACATTGGCTAGAACTTCCAGCACTGTGTTGAAAAGTAGTGGTGATAGTAGGCATCCTTGTCTGGTTCTAGTTATAAATGGGAATGCTTTCAACTTTTCTCCATTCAATATGATAGTGGCTGTGGGTTTGTCATAGATGGCTTCTATCAGTTTGAGAGATGTCCCCTCTATGCCTATATTCTTGAGTGTTGACTCCTAAGGTCTTTGTTTTTACTTTTGTTTGTGTGGTGAATTAGTGTTTACAGATTTACTAATGTTGAACCAGCCTTGCATCCCAGGGATGAAACCTACTTGGTCATGATGGATAATTTTTTTGATGTGTAGCTGAAATTTGTTTGCCAAGATTTTTTTGAGTTTTTTGCTCTTATATGCATTAGTGGTATGTGTATGTAGTTTTCTTTCTTTGGTACCTAGTTTTGGTATCAGGGTTTGGGGTAAATGATTCTACTGGTATCATTTAAAAGTACTCATGATAACAGTAGAATCATTTACCCCAAACCACCTTGATGAGAAGCTGTCCGGCTCTAGTAGTAAATAATTGACCTACGTTTCTATGTGCTGGGTCTTGTTGAACACAGACCATGTTACAATACTGCCTCCAGGGGTATGTGGTTCTGTACCCCTGTCTGCTGGGGGACAGATGTTTGCCTTTATCTTGTTTGCAGCTCTGCATTTCCTTAAAATCATCAAGCTGATTTCAGCTTCTTGGTTGGAGAAACAACCAATGAGTTGATCTTTCTCTGGGCGTCTCTCCTCTCTGTCTGAAAGTGCCCTGTGTGGTACTATGGGTACTACGACATCAAAATCATACACTTTATGATTGGCAAGAGAAATGTAGAAGTAGATTTTCTAATTACTAGTGCCAGGCATTTGTTATCTCATTCAGTTCTCACACGGACCTTACCAAGTAAATGAGGTTACTCTCGTTTTAAATATGAGAATACCAGTATAAGTGAGGGGCAGAGAGACGAGAGTGACTTTCCCAGGGGCACACAGCTAGTGGGTGGTAAAGCCAGGCAGATCAGCCAGTCCCTGAAGTCTGTTTTCCAATGGGATCCCACACTAGTCTCCTTGCATAGGGGCAGACCCTCAGCATCAGTTCTTTATCGCTGTAGAAAGTATAGCTGAGTTACCCATATCGGCAGGTGTATTAGCTTCCCATTTCTTCTGTAAGAGATTAGTACGAACTTAATGGCTTAAATAAAACAAATGTATTATCTCTTAGTTCTATAGGTTAGGAGTGTAATATGGGTCTCATTCTGTGTGTGTGTGTGTGTGTGTGTGTGTGTGTGTGTTTCAAGGGGGTTGTTGGCAAGGTGTATGCCTTCCTGAAAGCCCAACGAAGAATCCATTTCCTTGTCTTTTATCACTTGCTTTCCTTGCCTCAGAGTTCATCTTCAAAGCCAGCATTGGCCGATCAAGTTCTTCTCAACTCTCATCACTGTAATAGTGATCGCTTATGATGACATTGTACCCACCTGGTTAATTCAAAATAACCTTTTTTAAAAATGTTTTAATGTTTTTGTTTTCGGTTCATTGAGGACAAAAAGAATTAGGTTACACTGTTTGCATTTGTTAGGTAAAGTCCCTCTTAGAATTGTGTCCCACCCTCAAGAGGTGTGCCATACAATGTAACCCCCCCCCCCCCCAATCACCTCTCCCTGCTCCCTTGGTTCCCTGCCCCCCGCCTGAATTCATTTGAGTTGTTCTGTTATGTGGGTATCTATTGGATCATCTACTGGCTTCATATTAGAATTGAGTACATTTGGATTCTTGCTTCTCCACTCTTGTGATACTTTACTAAGAAGAATGTACTCCAACTCTATCCAGGTTAATACAAAAGATGTAAAGTCTCTATCTCTTGTAGCGGCTGAACAGTATTCCATTGTATACATATATCACAACTGGGTTAATCCATTCCTGGGTTGGTGGGCATTTAGGTTATTTCCACATTTTGGCATTTGTAAATTGAGCTGCAATAAAAGTCTAGTACAAATGTCCTTATGATAAAATGATTTTTTTTCTTTTGGGTAGATGCCTAGTAATGGAATGGAAGGTCTAATTTGAGTTCCTTCAGGATTCTCCATACTTCATTCCAAAAAGACTGTATTAGTTGGCAATCCCACCAAGTGTGTAAAAGTGCCCTTCTCTGCACATGCGTGCCAGCATCTGCAGCTTTGAGACTTTGTGATGTGGGCTAATCTCACCGGGGTTAGGTGATATCTCAGGGTGGTTTTGATTTGCATTCCTCTGATCAGGAACGATGAGCATTTTTCATGTTTGTTAGCCATTCATCTGTCTGTTCATATCTCTTACCCAGTGATAGATGGGATTGTTTGTTCTTTTTCTGTTGATTAATTTGAGTTCTCTATAGGTTCTAGTTATCAACCCT
This sequence comes from Loris lydekkerianus, assembly GCA_963574355.1. NCBI lineage: Eukaryota > Metazoa > Chordata > Mammalia > Primates > Lorisidae > Loris > Loris lydekkerianus. The sequence goes on from CAUYPK010158244.1 coordinate 6,769, forward strand.
TTGTTAGATTCAGACCTTGCAAATATCTTTTCCCATTCTGAAGGTTATCTTTTTGCTTTACTTGTGTCCTTAGCTATGCAGAAGCTTTTCAGCTTAAGTAAGTCCCATTTGTTAGTTTTGTTGTTTTGGGTGCTACAGTCTTTGTCATAAAATCTTTCCCCAGTCCAACATCATCAAGGGTTTTTCCCACACTTTCTTCTAAGATTTTTATCATTTCTTAGATTTAAATCTTTTATCCATTTTTGTGGGCCCAGTTTCTGTCTTTTACATGTGGTTATCCAATTCTTCCAGCACCATTTGTTGAATAAAGATCCCTTTCCCCACTGCATGCTTTTGTTTGATTTATCAAAGATCAGATGGCAAGTAGAGACTGGTTTCATCTCTTGGTTTTCTATTCTGTTTCATGTTTATGTTGCTATTTTTGTGCCAATACCATGCTGTTTTGATTACTGTGGACTTGTGATATATCCTGAAGTCAGGTAGGGTGATGCCTCCAGCTTTGTTTTTATTACTAAGAATACCCTTGGCTATACAGGGGTTTTTCTGGTTCCATAAAAAATAAAGTACTGTTTCCCAGTTCTTCAAAGTATGATATTGGTATTTTAATGGGGATTGCATTAAATCTGTAGATTGCCTTGTGAAGCATAGACATTTTAACAAAATTGATTCTTCCTAGCTATGAGCATGCATGGCATATTCTTCCATTTGTTAATATCTTCTGCTATTTCTTTACTTAGGGTTTCATAATTCTCTTTGTAATGATCCTTCACCTGTTTGTCAGGTATATTCCTAAATATTGCTTTGTGTTTGAATCTACTACAAAGGGTATTGTATCTTTGATTAGCTTCTCAACTTGGCTATTATTGGAATATATAGAGCTACTGATTGTGGACAGTGATTTTATACCCTGAAACATTACTGTATTTCCTATTTCACAAGTGTTCTTGTTCTTGTTCTGAATTTTGTCAAATGCTTTTTCTACATCTACTAAGAGGATTATATGATCTTTGTTTTTGTTTCCGTTGATAATTGTGAATTAGATTCACAAGTTTATTTCTAGATTTGTGTATGTTAAACCAGCCTTGCGTCTCTTGGATGAAACCTACTTGATTGTGATGTAAACTTTTTTTAGTGTGTATCTGCAGTCTTTCAGCTAAGATTTTAATGAGTATTTTTGCATTGATATTCATTAGTAAAATTGGTCTGTAGTTCTTCTTTTTATTTGGGTCCTTTCCTGGTTTTGAAATCAAGTTGATGTTTGCTTCATAGCATGTGTTGGGGAAGTTTCCTTCCCTCTCAATGTTTTGGAATAGCTTCTGCAGTATAGGTACAAGCTCATCTTTGATAGAATTCTGATTTGAAGCCATCTAGTCCCAGGCTTTTATTTCCCCCTTTTCATTTCTGATTGAAGTTATTAAATATTTGTTTTGGCAAGCTTCCTTAATGTTCGCATATCAGTAAAAGATTTGATTTCTCCATCAGTTTTAAACCTTAGCTTAGCAGAATATAGAATTCTAGGCTGAAAATTGTTTTGTTTAAGAAGGCAGATGACCATTCCCTTCCGGCTTGAGAAGTTTCCTTTGAAAAGTCTATGATCACCCTCATGGATTTGGCCCTGTAGGTCCATTGGTGCTGACTCCTGGCTGCTTGCAGAATTTCCTCTTTATCTTGACTTTGAACAGGTTCATGACATTGTGTCTTGGAGAAATTCTATTTGAGTTGAGATGGCCTGGGGTTTGATATCCCTCTGAAAGGAGTGTGTCGGAATCATTGCTGATACTTGGGGAAATTTTCATTTATGGCATCCTGTAGTAGGTCTTCCATTCCTCTGGGGTGTTCTTCCCCTTCTGGGATACTTCTAATTTGTCTGTTTGAATGCTTCATGAAGTAGCGTAATTCTCTCAGTGGACGTTCCATTTTCTCTTTTTTTCTGTCTCTTTAACTGCCTGAGTTAGCTGAGCTTTGTCCCCTAGCTATGAAATTCGTTCTTCCATATTTTAAATTTACTTTTCTGTCTTTTTTTTTTTTTTTTTGAGACAGAGTCTCACTTTGTCACCCTTCTTAGAGTACTATGGCATCATAGCTCACAGCAACCTCAAACTCGTAGACTCAAGTGATTCTCATGCCTTGGCCTCCCAACTTGCTGGGACTACAGGCACCTACCACAACATCTGGCTATTTTTATTTATTTATTTATTTTTGAGATAGCCTCAAGCTGTCACCCTGGCTCTAGTGCTGTGATATCACAGCTCACAGCAACCTCCAACTCCTGGGCTCAAGCGATTCTCCTGCCTCTGCCTCCCAAGTAGCTGGGACTACAGGCACCCTCCACAATGCCTGGCTATTTTTTAGTTGCAGCCGTCATTGTTGTTTGACAGCCCATGCTGGATTTGAACCTGCCAGCTCAGGTGTATGTGGCTGGTGCCTTAACCGCTTGAGCCACAGGCGCTGAGCCCATCTGGCTGTTTTTAGAGATGAGGTCTTGGCTCTGGGCTCAGCCTGGTCTCAAACCTGTGAGCTCAGGCAATCCACCTGCCTCTGCCTCCCACAATGCTAGGACTAGTCACGAGCCACTGTGCCCCATCACTTTTGTGTCATTTCTAACATTTCTTTATAGGTGGAAACCTCTGCAGTAATTACCACAGGATCCCTTTGGGGAGTTGCTCTGTTCTGGTTTTTCTTGTAGCCAGGATTTTTCTGCTGTTTCTTCCTAATGAGTATTTTCTTTTTGTCTGTTTCATTACCCTACTTTTCTTTTCACTTCTAACTCCTCTTTAAGTTACCTTGTCTCTGACCTAAGAAGTTGGTATAGGACCAAAAGAGAAAAAAGAGTGGAGAGCAAAAAGGATAAAGATAGAAAAGAGAAAGGAAAGGAGGGAGGAGTAAAATAGAAGATTGACAAAAAGACGAGAGGAATAGAAAGAGGGAAACAGGAGTAATAGTTGTATTCAATAGGGTGCTTTGAGCCACACCCATAATTCTCAGCTTCTGGGAGGCTGGCTTGGGTGAGTCCCTCAAGGTCAAGAGCTCTTTGCCAGTGTGAGCCAACACAAGACCCTACGTCCGCCAAATAGAGAGGATAAACAAAGATATTCTAAATCAAAACCAACTAAAGAAACAAACATTAAAGGATAAAATTGGGGGAATAAAAAGAAAAATAGGAGCAGAAAAACTAGTAAAAATGGAGCCCTTACTATTGAATAAGGAAACAATGAAATGTTAACATTTCAGGAGGAGAAAAAAGGAAAAGAAAAAGACTCAAGGGGGGAAAAGTTGAAAAAAAAAAAGTTAAAAAAAAAAAAAAAAATATATATATATATATATATATATATACATATCTTACCATATATTGCCTGGGTAGGGCAGTGGTCCTCAACCTTCCTAATGCCGCAACCCTTTAATACAGTTCCTGTGGGTCATGACCCACAGGTTGAGAACCACTGTTCTGGGGTATGAGATGCTAATCACCACGCTACTGCAACTGTATAAGATGGAGACTGGAAGCTTCTGTCTTGCTGAGAGGACCTTGTCCCATCTTCCTGACTTTTTTGCCCTCAATCCCCACAGACTTCAGATCCTAAAGCTCTCCTCGCCTTGTTGAATAGCATGCTCTGACCTTTCCAAACCATGTCCTTTGTCTATGCAGTGGCTTTCCAAGGAAAGCTTGTGTCACTCAAATCTCTCCAAGAGTGGCTGCCCAACTCAGTAGGTGAGCCAAAACTGGCCTCACACTAGGACCCAGAGGGCTGATCCTGCAAGGCAGCTTTCCCACAATGGCTGTGTCCAGCTGGCAGCTGAACAATGAGAGCTTTGCTCCACCCAGTGGCTCAGTCCTGGCCCCTGGGCACTGTTCAAGATGACTCACTTGCTCATTGGAGCTCTCCCAAGGTAAATTCCACCAAGTGCCCAGGTCATAAGAAAAAACACCTGCAAGGCAGGCCTTCTCTGTCTGAAAACCTAGCCATAAACTTTCTGTTTTAAGATCTGCTTGTTACCAACCTTAATTCCCCTTTGCCATGTATGGTGACATATTCACAGGCTTTAGGATTATTTGACATGAAATGGAAATGTTATTGCACTACAGTCTGTTGGGATATAATTATGAGATCCTTGTTTGTTTGGAGACAGAGTCTCATTCCTATGGACTCCATCTAGCTCACAGCAACCTCAGACTCCTGGGTTCAAGTGATCCGCCTCTGGAGTAGCTGGGACTACAGGTATGTGCCACAATGTCCGGCTTACTTTTCTATTTTTAGCTGAGATGGAGTTTCACTCTTGCTCAGGCTGGTTGAACTTATGAGCTCACAGCATCCTCTTGCCTCTGCCTCCCAGAGTGCTACGACTAAAAGTATGAGCCACCAGACCTGGCCTTTGCTTTTATATTTAAATAGGGCTGTAGGTGGGTGTCTTAGTCTACTCAGGCTGATTTGACAGAGTGATATAAATTGGGTACCTTCTAAACACAGAAATTTATTTCTCACAGTCTGGAGGCTGGGAGGTTTCAGTGGGCTTACTATCTCATAGATGACACCTCTCTGTTTGCTCACATGGTAGAATGGACGAGCTAACTTTCTGAAGTCTCTTTTATAAAGACACTGATCCTAATCACCTTCACGTGTTATACCCCCAGATATTATCACCTCTTGGGGATTAGGATTTCAACATAGGAATTTGGGGAGGACAGACCTTCAGATCAGAGTAGTGGAGATGTTGCTAATACCTTGTGAAGAAGGAACTTGGGAAGCAATTTGCTCATAATCCCACAAATATTCAGTGGTAAGATTGAATCCAAGGACAAAACTACATTTCCTGTACTTTCTCCATGTCACTCAGAAAACTTAGCATGAGGGTCTGTGATTCTGAATAAAGAAAAACTGTTTTGGTTTGAAATTGGAAGCCAACCAGCAAACTTGATCAGGTAACAGTCTCCACTTTGTGGTCCATGATCAAAAAGTCTATTCCAGACTTCTTGCTGCCTTGTAAAATCTCAGATTTCTTAAAAGGAAGATAAATATACACATTTTACTCCAGAATTTATTTTGGGTGGTGTCATCTACTCTCCTCCGCTGTGGTTGTGAAACCTTGTTGCCCTTAGTCAGCATTAACAAGGCCCCTTCATTTTGTGCTGTGTGGATAGGTATGTTGCTATTTAGAGGATTAAAGTTGAGAGCATGAAATGCTTCACTGAACGAGTTGACATTTAAGTTAGTGATGTGGAACAATTCAAATAGGTGGGCAAACTGTAAAGAGATGTTTCTTATCTATACCTTCTCTTCTAGTTGACTTGATAGTGTAGCTTTCTAAGCTCTCATTTTTCCTCCCAGGGCCACTTAAGCCTTCGCAGGTTGTCTGCTTTGATGCCCCAGCTTGTGCTCCCAATTCTATCTCTAGCCCAGATCACATTTCTGAGCTGCTGTAGGCTGTCTGGACATCTTGGTTGACTTAATCCTCCTAATTAATGCCTTTATGGGTAGGTAGATGAATACTGTGTTTTATGATTAGGAAAAAAAGAATCAAAAATATACGCCAATTTGCTGTAAGCCATGTAGCTAGTAGCTAAGGAGTTTTGTTCAAAGAGAAAAATACAAAACCTTCCACCTGAGAGAGGGAATTAAGACTGTAGTCAGTATCACATGTATTTGGTGTTGTATAAAGCTTCTTGTAAGTACATGGTATGTCTTAAGGTAAAAAAGTTCAAAGCAAAGGAAAGAATGACAGGGCAAAGAGTGGGCATAGGCAGAGGATGGGGGCAGAGATATGATGGGCTGTGTAGTATGGCTGTCTGGTGGGGGTCTAGCCACTGGAGGGTTTTGTGGCCCTGTTTTCATAATCACAGTGAGTGGCGATGTTAAAAATAACTTGGCACATCAAAGGCTAAAACAAAGCCAGAGCTGAAATGAAGTATGTGGCACGAAAATACAAGAAAAGCCTGTATTTTTGCAGGCTGGAACAGTCATCCAACCTTTTCTTCAACCCCATCTGGAAATGCTCTGGGGTTAACTTAGCATTTCCCTTAAGTCAGCGGTTCTCAACCTGTGGGTCGTGACCCCATTTTAACAATGAAAATACATTGTGGCATTAGGAAGGTTGACAACCACTGCCTTAAGGCACATGTGACAAAGAGTTGGGAGGTGCACAGGGTTTTCATTCCTCCAGAGCCCAAGGCCTTATCTCTGAGAGAGTGGCTTCTGTGCCAGCTAGTGTCACTGTTTAGCATGTGATACTGTGAGAGTAATAGGTGAATTTTGGTCCATGGACATGCTAGCTGTGTAGATGGGACGGTGAGACTGGTTTCAGAGGTATCCCTCACTCTCCCACCCCTGAAAGATCACATCATCTTCCTTCCCCTGTCGACTAACTTTGCCCATTCCTCCCTCTCCTGTCCTCCCCTCCATAGGAAAGATGAGGGCCCTCTTTCCTGTGTTACTTGTGAGTTCAAGTTTAGAACAATTTATGGGATAGAAAATGTGGCTTGTTTGCAAAAATTCTGGTGAGAAATTTCTGGGTGACCTAGCTAGCACTGGGTTAATTTTAGCCCCCCTTTTTTGTGTTAACTGTTTTACCAATAACTTGAACTAAGACATTTTAGAACTAATTATGACTAGGAACTAATATTCCTAAAGAGGAATGAGCTAAATTATGACACAGCGAAGAGACATATCCTCAAATGAAGGGCAGGACGATGGCTGCTTTCTTCAGTGGGTCAATGGCATGAAAAAAAAGTTGGGATTAATGGTAGGAATTACTCTTAGTTTGAGACATGACAGTTAAATGCAAGGTAAGTACCTTGTTTGGACCTTGAAATAAGCAACTATTTAAAAGAAATTTTTTGAAAGACAAAAAAGCCTCGAATTTGCAACTGTAGAAGATGAAGCAAGTTAGACAAAGTTTTAGACATTTTTTGTGTCTAGGTGATGGGTATGTGGGGTTCACTATATAATTTTCTACATCGGTGAAGACGAAGCATTTGCATATTGGCTTCTTAAGTCTTCGACCTGGCCTTCCTGAGCCACAGTTGAGTTGTACCTATAATCCAAGTGGTTACCATGTCACAGCTGCCAGACCACAGACACTTTAATTTCTGCTCAGTAGCAGGTTGCCACCAGCCCAGAGCCAGAAAACCGAATAACAGCCTGAAGCTGCCTTTTTAACAGTTACCTTTAGCTTGTCCAGAACTATTAATTCTGGAGTGAAGACCACGTTGTTGACCTAGATACCTTTGAATTCACCAGTCTTTAGAGGGTGGAGAGATGGCTTTTGAAGATTTTTTTCCCCACTTTATTTTATAGGACCACTGTGAGGCCTCAGACCTTCTATGATGGAAGTCATTCCTGTACCAGAGGAGTGTGCCACATTCCCATGGCTGAGCCGTTTTGCCCCAAAACAAGAGAGGTACGAAGTCTTCTTGTAACGTGTACCAGAATGATCATAAGGACTTGGGATAGCATCTAAGCAGGTGACCCCTCCAACCCCCGTTAGCTTTACTTTTATATAAGGCTTTATGAAGATTTGTTTTCCCTGTGCTAATAATGCCTTTACTACTCTTAAGTCATTTGTAAGCTGAACCAGTCAGTTTACAAAAGTTTGTTTTAAACTTTTAGTAAGTTTTGATTTTGCTGTCAAGATGTCTTTTAAATAATTGACTACACAAGAGCATATTACTCAAAAGTATACAGTCAGGAGCCAGATTACTTGGCATCAAATCCCTTCTCTTCAAGTTAATAGCTGTGGATTATTGGACAAATTATTTAATGTTTCTGGGCTTTAATTATCTCATTGTTAAAATGAAAATAACAACATTACCTCATACGTAGGCAGAGGCAGTCAGAGGCAGTTCTCTTAATTCATTGTTAAAATGAAAATAATGATAGCATTACCTCATAGATAGGCAGAGGCAGTTCACCTCTGACAACACCTCTGATCGTTCAAACCTGGGATTATAAGAAAAGTAGCCCGTGCAGACCAAGCACGGGGATGAAAGAATTAATACTTATGGAGAGCTTTGAGCCATACCTGTCACTATCCAAGGACTGGGAACTGCGTTTATGAATGACCGTATATACTCGAGTATAAGCCAAGTTTTTTCAGCACAAAATTTGTGCCGAGTTCAGGGTTTTCGGCACAAATTTTGTGCCAGAAAAACTCAGCTTATACTCGAGTATATACTGTAAATTACATGTTCATCTAAAAATGGTCCATCAGACTTGCCTTGGAGCCTAGCCCGACTATTACTGCCTAGCCTCCTTCAGCAGTATAGCACAATCTCAGAACTGTTGGGGGAGGCATCCCCACAAGGGCTGCTGGTGCCATAAGGTTGAGGAGACACAGCCTTAGCTTCCAGAGAACAAAAATGGAAACCGCAACTCAAAAGTCCATCCCTTGGTCCGCATGGGCTACTTTTCTTAGAATCCCAGGTTTGAAAGCTCAGAGGTGGTGTTGGAGGTGAACTGCCTCATAAAATCTACCTGACGAATTAGCTCAGCACAGTGATTTTTAACCAGTGTGCTGTGAGAGGATCTGAGGTGTGCCACGAAAATTTTTTGAAGTCATTAATTACATTATTTTTGAAGGTAGTTCATAGCGCAGTAAGTATATAATTTTTAAAACTGTTTTTTGATCAATATAATTTAAGTATACCATCAGATAAACATGGAAAAACACTGGTTTAGAGGCTATCAATGCCTAAACATGTTAGTCATTTAGATAATTTTAACACCTACCTGTAGAGAACAGATGGTTTCTTTTAGTATTTATGTTCAGCCCTGCGTAATCATGGAAAACCCATGTCCTTGTAGTTAACAGCAAGGGCACTTTAACCTTACTCTAGCCTCAAACAAAAAAGATGTACCACTGCAAATTGATGGTCTCTGACTCCCTTGAAAATAAATGTGTTATTTGTTAAGAAAAAAAATGGCAGGTGAAGTTTGTATATATTCTGAATAGTTCTCAACAGAATGTATCACATTGGTACTAGTCTTACTCTGAAACATATCTGCCCATGTAATAAACTTGCCATTGCTATTCAGGGGAAATGAAGTGAGGATAAGATCCTTTTCCATTTCAAAATGGAAGCAGCTTAGGAAAAAATGGGCTAAGAAGAAAACATTCACGTTAGTAAGAATCTGAGCCAGGTGCCAGGTAGAATACTGAGGATTAGAAAACGAGGAGTTGAAGTGCTTGGGGGAAGGCATGAACGAGCTATATAAGACACATCTGAATGTGGCACTGCTGCAGTGGTTCTCAACCTTCCTAATGCCGCAACCCTTTAATACAGTTCATGTGGGTGGCGACCCACAGGTTGAGAACCCTGGACTAGGTTGGTGGTTTCCAGTGATACAGTGTAGCCTCCTATGAATCACATTAACTCACCTATTGGACCGTGAAGAGCAAAATGTTTAACCATGCAAATAAGTGTTTTTGGAAAGTAAAAAAAAAAAAAAAAAAAGCTTTGGTAAACCAGTGGTTTCCCTTGGGGAGGTAAACTGGGTCTCTAGGCTATAGGGGTGGGAGAAACACTTCTCCAGAGTAATTTCTTTTTGTGCCATATACAGGTATCACCTATTCCAAAACTGGTGTCACTTCTGTTCATTTATTCACTTCTACTCGTATTTCATCTGAAACTCCTCAAAGCACTAATATTAAGTATATTTAGCCTGGTAATCTTTTTTTTTTTTTTTTTTTTAGTTTTATTTATTTATTTATTTTGTGGTTTTTGGCTAGGGCTGGGTTTGAACCCACCACCCGTACGTAAGAGTGTGTGTGTGTGTGTGTGTGTGTGTGTGTGTGTGTGTGTGTGTGAAGGAGTGATCACAGTAGTTTCATTATGATTACTTAAAGCAAGAACATGCGATCCTGCTAGTGTGACCCTGAGCTTGCTATCTTATGGTGGTGTAATTTGTTGTGGGAGTGCAGAGTGCTCGTTCGGGTGGTCACCTCTGTGTCCGCCTCCTCACAGACATGGTACATACCTCTGAGGGCGATGGTGATGACTTAAGGTCTCAGGCCACTGGCACACAGTAGTTGTGACCTTCCTTCATATATTTCTAAAGGCACTTGAAGTATAGCCAAGACACACAGTTTAATTATTCAGACTCTTTAGAGACATTTCAAGAACCAGCAGGACGGGGCTGGTTGTATCTTAACATTGGGGAGAAATGAGTGGGGAGGGAAGATAAGAGATTTAAGACCTGGCATTTATAACCTAAATTTTTAGGGAAAAGTGTTAATTAAACATAATTTTATTTTGATTACTTATAAGATAAACATGAGCTAGCATGACTTTTTCTTTTTCTTTTTCTTTTCTTTTTTTTTTGAGACAGTGTCAAAAAAATGACAGTCTCCCTTTACTCTGTCACCCTGGGTAGGGTGCTGTGGCGTCATCATAGCTCATAGCAACCCCAAACAGTTAAGCTTGGTCAATCCTCTTGCCTCAGCATCCCGAGTAGCTGGGACTGCAGATGCCCACCACAACGCCTGGCTAATTTTTTTTTTCTGTTTTTAGTAGAGAGGATGTCTCACTCTTGCTCAAGCTGCTCTGTAACTCCTAAGCTTAAGCTCTCCACCCAGTTCAGCATCCCAGAGTGCGAGGATTACCGGTGTGAGCCACCATGCCCAGCCAGTTTTAGCTTTTCGTTGCCCATAGGTTATCATGGTTCTAAATTTGGAGTTGCCAAGGCTCTCATTAAAATTCTTTTCCCATAATATAAGTCATAGTATAAGTAAGTTTTTAAGGAAATAGTTTTGTTTGCTTATGTAATTAACATGTGCAGATAAGACTTTAGCCTAGGTTGGATGGAGCCTTCTATTGGCTTTGAGTGACTCTACTTTATACATACAGTATCCCAGGAACTTTTACTAACCATGTGCAAAAGCTACCAGTATTCATAATCATTAGAAGACCAGTTTAGCATTTGTATGTATGGTGTTTACTGTGTGCAGTTTACAGTTGAGAAAAACAAAGGCACACAGAGATTGAGCAGCATTTTAACAGTACTTCCATAAGTTAATAGTTAAGTTGATGGAAAAGACTGACTTTTTAAATTAAAAGTGAATATTGAAGCATAAGCTAAGAAAAAAATGAAATTAATGACCCAAAGACTAGATGCATATTAATTAAAACACTGGGAAAAATGATCAAAGACTTTAACAATGTTTCTAAAAATCTGTTCCTGGCCTTTCTACTAAAGGAATGACAAGAAAAATTTATCTGTGAACAACAACAACAACAACAAAAAAATACAACCCCATTCTGTTTTCACCATCAATGCTTGGAGAGGCAAGGGCAAAAGAGAAATCACTTTCTAACCAAAAAAAAAAAGCTTTACAAGTCTTTAGGTTCTATACAAAGTAGCAGTGGAAACAAACTTTTCAGGAGCTTGGAAATCTGTGTGAAGAGAGCTTCATGATGGGAAGCACCTGGGCTTACCCTGCAAGGTTCGGCAGTAAGGCTCAAGTCTGTATTCGCAAAGCAGCTTAATCTCTTAGAATTGGTCAGAAGTAAGTGAGAGGAGTGCATATAAACAAATGCTTGGTGCATAGAAAGGAAAAGCTCAGCATTTGCTCTTGTGGCTATGAGCTTCTGTGTGCAGAGGGCTAAGGAACAGGCTTATAAATGAGTAAGGGTCTAGGAACCACCTGTCTGTGGTCTACTGGGTTCTCTCTGGGGGCCTGGCGGGTACTCAGGTTTTATGGTGAAAAATCTACTTTAATTGAGTAATTAACTTATTAAACATCAAAGAACAATAAAATCTTAATTAGTATGCACACTTAGATGTTGTAAGTTTCCGGGTCTTTTCTAGGTCCTCATCGAGACTGCTAAGAAGCTTGGACTCCGGTGTCACTCAAAGGGGACAATGGTGACAATTGAAGGACCTCGTTTTAGCTCCCGGGCAGAAAGCCTTGTGTTCCGCACCTGGGGGGCGGATGTCATCAACATGACCACAGTTCCAGAAGTGGTTCTTGCCAAGGAGGCTGGAATCTGCTATGCAAGTATCGCCATGGCAACAGATTATGATTGCTGGAAGGAGCACGAGGAAGTAGTAGGTGGAATTCTCTTCTGAGCATGTGTGGTGTGGGTTTCTGGGTGCCCTGAGCCAAGATGACAGAGTCTTTAACTATTTGTTTCTATTACACCAGTTTTAGGAAGTACCTTTCAATAAGGTTTTGAAGGCCTCATTAGGTATTACCCAGATAAGTTCTTTAATTGCCATTGGACTGTTAGAACAAAGATCTTTATGGTAAAGAAAGAGATGCTTTATCCAGGGACCAACAGTGAATAGTACCTTGTAGGCATACAGAGGTGTTGGGAATCCTGTGGAGACATGGGTTTTGTTTTAAACATAGTTATATTTTGATTCTCATTTCCTTCTTCTATGCTGTTGTTTGTTTTCAAGGAGGGGGGAAAAGTATTACTTTAACATTTCTGATAAGAGGGACCTGTGTTCATATCCATGTGTTTAACCTACCATGGCTGGATTCTGTCCTTGGCGTAGAAATGTGACAACAGACAAGTCCTTAAAGAGGCAGCATTGTGTTTGGGAAGATAGAGGTTAAGCAAACCCATGTAAGAAAGCTATGGGTTGTAAAGCTGTAGTGTGAGGAAGTACAGGCATACCTTTGATGTCTGGGAAGCCTTCCTGGTTTGATTGTGATGGGGAAGAACGGCAACATGGGCTAGAGTGCAAAGCAGGGAGGGGAGAGATGTGATGCAGCAGGACCAGACAGACCCCCTGGTAGGGGTTTCAGGTGAGAGGTCAAGGAGGGGTTTTAGGCAGGATAGATCACATGGACTTGTGTATGTTAAACCAGTCTTGCATCCCTGGGATGAAACCTACTTGATCATGATGTATGACTTTTTTGATGATAAACTATAATCTATTGGCTAGGATTTTGTTGAGAATTTTTACATCTATATTCATTAGTGAAATTAGTCTAAAGTTCTCCTTTTTAGTTGGGTCTTTCCCTGGTTTTGGTATCAGGGTGATGTTTGGTTTGTTGAATGTGTTAGGGGAAGATTCCTCCTCAATTTTTTGAAATAATTTCTGCAGTATGGGAATAAGCTCTACTTTGAAGGTTTGATAGAATTCTGGTGTGAAGCCATCCAGTCCAGGGCATTTTTGTGTTGGAAGATTTTTTATTGTTTCTTTGATCTCAGTGCTTGAAATTGGTCTGCTCAGGAGATCTATTTCTTCCTGGCTAAGTCCAGGGAGAGAGTGTGATTTCAAATATTGATCCATTTCCTTCACATTATCAAATTTCTGGGCATAGAGTTTCATGTAGTATTCAGAGATAATCTCTTGTATCTCTGTGGCTTCTGTTATTTCCCCTTTATCATTTCTGATTAAGGTTACTACAGATTTTGCTTTTCCATTTCTCGTTAATCTAAGTGAAGGTTTAGAACCAACTCCTTGTTTCATTAATTTTCTGGATGATTCTTTTGTTTTCAATTTCATTAATCTCTGATTTAATTTTGGATATTTCTTTTCTTCTACTGGGTTTAGGCTTAGATTGTTCTTCTTTTTCCAATTCCATAAGATGGCTTGTGAGTTTGTTGATGTGCTCTCTTTCTGTTTTTCAGATGTAGGCATCGAAAGCAATAAATTTTCCTCTCAGCTTTTGCTGTAACCCACAGGTTTTGGTAGCTTGTGTCTTCATTGTTGTTATGCTTAAGGAAGTTAATGATTTCCTATGTTATTTCTTCCTGCACCCAACTGTCATCAGGTTGTTTAATTTCCATATCTTTGCATGGGGTTGACCATTTTTGTCAGACTTGAATTCTACCTTTAGTGCCTTGTGGTCTGAGAAGATACAAGGTAAAAATTCAATTATTTTGATTCTGTTGAGGTTTGCTTTGTGTCTTAGGATATGATCAATTTTGGAGAATGTTCCATGGGGCAATGAGAAGAATGTATATTCTTTAGCTTTGGAAAGGAGTGTTCTATATACGTCTATCAAGCACAGTTGTTCTAGGATCTCGTTTAAGTCTCTTATTTCTTTGTTTAATATCTGTTTATAGAATCTGTCCAGCTCTGTAAGAGGAGTGTTAAAGTCCCCTGTTATTATGGTATTATAAGATATCATATTACTCAGAATGAGTAACATCTGTTTCAAGAATCTGGGAGAATTTAAGTTGCGTGCATAAATATTTAGAATTGAAATGTCTTCTTGATGGATTTTTCCCTTGACCAATATGAAGTATCCATCTTTGTCTTTTTTGACTGTGGTTGCTATAAATCCACTTGTATCTGAAAATAAGATTGCAACCCCTCTTTTCTTCTGAATTCTATTTGCCTAAAAAATTGTATTCCCACCCTTAACTCTGAGTTTTAATTTGTCTTTTGAGGCTACTTGTGTTCCTAGCACAGCAGATGGATGGCTTGTGTTTTTTAATCCAATCAGCCAGTCTGTGCCTCTTCAGTGGGGAATTCAAGCCATTAACATTTATTGAGATGATCGATAAGTGTGGTAGCATTCTATTCATTTTATTTTCTGAAAGTACATTGTTTACTTTTGTCTTTTGCATCATCATGGAAGCTAGGTTCTGTCCTTTAATTTCTGGGTGCTTACTTTGCTGGTGGTCCATTGTGATGGTCAGTGTGTAGAACAGGTTGAAGTATTTCCAGTAGAGCTGGTCTTGTTGTGGCAAATTTCCTCAATGTTTGCATATCAGTAAAAGATTTGATTTCTCCATCAATTTTAAAGCTTAGCTTAGTGGGGTATAGAATTCTGAGCTGGAAATTATTCTGTTTAAGCAGATTAAAGGTAGATGACCATTGTCTTCTGGCTTGGAAAATTTCATTAAAGAAGTCTGCAGTCACCCTGATGGATTTGCCCCATAGATCAATTGGCACTTAACTCCTGGCAGTTTGCAAAATCATTCCTTTTGTCTTGACTTTGGACAGGTTCATCTCAATGTATCTTAGAGAATCTCTGTTTGAGTTGAGGGGACCTGGGGTCCAATGTCCCTCTGAAAGGAGTGTGTCAGAATCTTTGGTGATATTTGGAAATTTTTCATTTATAATATTTTCTAGTATGGCTTCCATTCCCCTGGGGCATTTTCTTCCCCTTGTGGGATACCTATAACTCGTATATTTGAATGCTTCATAAAGTTCCATAATTCTGTCAGTGAACGTTCTGCTTTCTCTCTCTTCTTTTCTGCTTCTTTAACTATCTAAAGTTGTCTCAAGAACTTTGTCCTCTACCTCTGAGATTCTTTCTTCTGCTTGGTCTAATCTGTTGTTGATAATTTCTATAGCATCTTTAAGTTCCCTAATTGACTGCTTCAGTTCCTTCAGCTCTGCTATATCCTTTCTATATTCTTCATGTTGTTCATCTCTTGATTCTGTTTTTGGATTTCCTTGTGGTTATTTTCCACTTTCTCAGCAATTGCCGTCATTGTTTTTATCATCTGTATTTTAAATTCCTCTTCTGTCATTTCTAACATTTCTTTATATGTGGAATCCTCTACAGTAGCTACCTTATGGTCCCTTGGGAGGGTTGCTCCACACTGGTTTTTCATGTTGCCAGGATTTTTCTGCTGATTCTTCCTCTTGAATGTTTTCTTTTATCTGTTTCCTTGCCCTAATTTTCCTTTCACTTCCTCTTGCTCTTTAAGTTACCATGCCTCTGGCCTAAGGTTTCGATGGTCCTTTTGGTACAGGACTAAAAAGATGACAAGATTGAAGAGCAAAAAAGGAAAAAAAGATTTAAAAAAGAGGGGGAGAAAGAAGAGAAGGTGAGTAAAAGGGAATGTTGACAAAAAGAAGAGAGGCACAGAAAGAGAGAGACAGCAGTAATAAAAGTGTCCAGTAGGGTACTTTGACCCACACCTCAAAAACCCCCAACCTCTGGTGGTGCTGGCTTGTGTGGTTCCCTTGAGGTCAGTAGCTCTTGGCCAGCCTAAGCAAACATGATACCTTACCTCCACCAAAAAGAGAGGAAAAATAATGCTGTAAAGCAAACCAAAACAAACAGAAAACCTTACTGGATAAAATTAGAGGGGAAAGCAAATAATAGGGGCAAAAACACCAGCAAAACTAAAGTTCTTATTATTAAAGAAGGCAACAGTGGAAAATTATATTTAAACTAGAAAAATGAAGAATGAAAAAAAAAGAAAAATCTAGGGGGAAAATGTTGGGAATAAAAAAAAACGAAAACAAAGCAGTCTATATATCTTGCTGACTGTTGTGTGGGCAGCAGGTGATCTTCTGGGGTATGAGCTGCTAATCACAATGCTGATATAGCTATATGAGATGGAAAGTGGAGACCTCTGCTGACTTCTTTGCCCTCAAACCCCACAGGTTTGAGAGGCTGAATCTCTTCTTCAGCCCTCTTAAAAAACACTTTAAAACATTAACTTTGGCTAAGCAGAATCTTTCCCAGGAAAGCACTTGTCATTGGGATCTCTCGAAGTGGCTACCCCACTTATCCAGTGCACCAAAACCGGCCTCACTCTATGCCCCTGAGGGCCAAGGGTGCAAAGCAGCTGTCCTACTGCCAAACACTGAAAGCTCCACTCTTCCCCAGCATCTCAGGCCCGGCCTTTGGCCCTGCTCACTGTCAGTAGATCACTCGCCCAATGTCTCCCAGCCCAAGCCTGGCTTTGCAACCCTGAGGGCAGAGCCTGCGGGGCAGTTCTCCCACAATGGCTAGGGTGGCCCACAGCCTGTTAGCTCCGTTCTGGCCCAGCAGCTCAGTCCCGGACCCTGGACAATGCTTTAAGTCACCTGCACTCTCGTCCAAGTTCTCCTAAGGTAATTCAACTGAGTGCCCTCGTCCAACAAAACCAAACAACCCATAGGGAAGGCCTTCCCTGTCTGCAATCTCACTTCTGTTGTAGTTACAGCTGCAGCAGCCTCAGAGCAAATGCAACCACTGGCTACTTCTCCACTATTTTTGTCCTCCTCCTGAGGTCCAGAAGTCTCTTGCTGTCTCCCTGCATCCCCAAAGGGATGTTTGTGGGCAGAGGCCACAAGCCAGAAGAAATGCCTGGGGTCTTCTCTCCCCAATCTCACTGTGCCCAGTTGCAAAGAAACTATTACTCGGCCACCATCTTGCTCCTGCCCCCAAAGCCTCTTTTTTTAATAAAAAACACCACAACACCATTATTGCCCCCAAAATTAATTAATTTCTTAATGTAATCAAATATCCCGGCTGTTCACGTTTTCCCTCTGTCTCATAATTTTTACCGATTTGGTCAAGTCAGGATCCCTTATAGTTCACACACCATATTTTAGTGGCATGCCTCTTGCGTTTCTTTTAATCTAATATCCACTTACCTCTTTCTTCATTCCTTGCACTTTACTTGAAGAAACTAGATCATTTATTCTGTCATTCATTCTCACTTTAAAATAGAGAAAAAGTCAAAACTACCGTCAAAGAATTTGGAAGAAGGAAGAATTCCTTCCTTCTTTGGGATGCCATGCTAGTCTCTGCTCCTCCCCGCTAGCCACCACTTTCTACTCTCTCTGTTCACGTCTCTCTTTCTCATCTTTTCCCTCTCTATAATATAAAATAAACTCATACTTTTATATTTTTAAAAGAAAAAGAATTTTGAAGGAGGAAATATATGGGAGCTGAGCACATCTCCACAGAGGCCCTTAACAGCATCCCAGAGAGTGGCTTGTTTCACATAAAACTAGAGATTAGATATTCTTGCCTTTTGTCCATCCATGTATACGGCACTTGGTCAGAGATGAACACAGGTTCTTTGTTTTTCATGAATGCCTTATTGTAACTCCTCTGTGTAATAAACTATTGCTAAGAAGTGGGGTGCATTTTAATAAGATTTGTACATTCTGACTTGAAGTCACAGTGTAATATCTGGTTTGGCAGCTTTGGTAACCTAAGGAACAGTTCAGCCTTATGATCTCAACAAGCTGCTTCCAGTTAATTGGAAACTCCAGCCCCCGCCACACCCTGAAAGCAGATTTCTTCCTGAAAGCAGAGCACTTCCTGCCCGTGGCCTTCTGCTCAGTCTAGTAACATGTGTCTCCTCTTCCTTTACAGGCCAGTAGTGATTTTATATATATATATATATATATATATATTTTTTTTTTTTTTTTTTTTTTTTTTTAATTAAGTAGGCCAAAAGAGTTGGGCATGGCAGCTCACACCTGTAATCCTAGCGCTCTAGGAGACTGAGGCGGGTGGATTGCCTTGAGCCCATGAGTTAGAGACCAGCCTGAGCAAGACTGAGATCTCATCCCTTTAAAAAAAAAAAAAAAATAGCAGCAGCACCGTTCCCATATACCAGGGGTGGCAAGTTCAAACCCGGCTCCAGCCAAACTGCAACAAAAAATACCCCGGCATTGCGGCAGGCACCTGTACTCCCAGCTGCTCGGGAGGCTGAGGCAAGAGAATCGCCTAAGCCCAGGAGTTGGAGGTTGCTGTGAGCTATGATGCAACAGCACTCTACCAAGGGCAGTAAAATGAAACTGTCTCTAATAAAAGAAGGAAAGAAATAGCTGGGCATTGAGGTGTCCACCCCTAGTTTCAGCAAATTGGGAGGCTGAGGCAAGAGAATCGCTTGAGCCTGAAAGTTTGAGGTTGCTGTGAGCTGTGATGCCATGGCACTCTGTCTCAAAAAAAAAAAAAAAAGGCCAAATGATATTCAGAAGGCAAGTCAGAGCTTCTTTATTTAAAAACAGAAACTAAGCTCTGTGTAAGGGGTAGGTCTTGAAGACGATAACATGAAATGCCACAAGAAAGGCGTGGATAAAGATGTCATCATCTCACCCATTGTGTGTCACTCTACTTTAAACCAGATATGCAGCCTGAGATGGCAAGAAGGGTTTGGAGTTGCCTAAAGCCACCTTCAAATTCTGGTTACCCTATTTACCTGTGGCACTATGCAGGTTATTTAACCTTTTACCCTTCTATAGAATGAAGCCAGGTATTGGAGGCTGTATAATTACTATTCTGACCTGTGGGATTGCTGGGAGAATTAAACCAAATGGTATATGTAGAACAGCTTGTATAACGGTAGCTCATTGTTGGGGATCATCAGATAATAGCTATGGTGGGGGCAGGAGGGGTGGGCAGTAGCAGGGCAAAGCACCAGAGAAGGTGGCTTGAGATTTGAGCTGGACCTTGAACAGGTTTATTATGAGGTCAGTAGGAGGAGTAGAGCCCAACAAAAACGAAGAAAAGGAAGGTCAGAATCTTTATAGATGTATCAGTCACAGGAAAATTGAAGGAGATAATATAAGATAAATCTCTTGGATGCTTCATATCTTTGCATTCAGAGAGTCAGCTTAAAACATGGCCTTTTGCATGTACCTGGCAGATACCTAGCTGGTCTTTGCTGTATGTCCTTACACTAGTGGAAACTCCCCTCTGCTACAGTGCTCATAATCTTCTTTTAAACACATCTCAATATTTGTGAAAGGATCTGGAAAGAAATAGAAGGCATATATAATTTTCATGTCCCTGAATGTTGAGTTTCTTCTGAACATAGTATAGCTCAAGTACTCTTGTCTCTGGTCAGTTTAGTCACATTTTTTTTTATTTTATTTTTTATAGTCACATTTTTTTTCCTTGTGACCCAATTTCAGTAACATACAAAAGTAGACAATAGCATGACCTTTCATGACTCCAATGTCCAGATTCAAACCTTATCATATCAGCAGTGGCCAATCATGTACTGGTTCATCAATACTCCCATCTATAATTTTATCCAGAAACATTTCAGGAGATATCTCACATAACCACATTATTATATTCCAATAATAATTCTTTAACATACTTAGCCAAAATTCAAATTTCTAATCAAGTGTCATAAATGATTTTTTTTCTTGCAAGTGTTCTTTAAAGGAATCAGATCATCTCTTAGTGAAATAATCTCCTTAGTGTAGTATAATTTAACAGATGTCTCTATCCTCTGTATTTTCTGCAAATTGGAAGCTTGATTTAGAGATTTGATCAGATTTAGGTGTCTTAAGTAGTTTTTTATTTTTCGGTTAAGAAGTACAGATAGGCCAGGCTCAGCGACTCACTCCTGTAATCCTAGCTCTCTGGGAGGCCAAAGCAGGAGAATTGCTTGAGGCCAGGAGTTTAAGATTAGCCTAAACAAAGAGGAAACCCTACTTCTAAAAAAGTAGAAAAATTAGCCAGGCGTAGTGGCATGCACCTGTAGTCCCAGTCACTCAAGAGGCTGGGGTAGGGCTGATAAAATTTAGTTTCATGCATTAAATTTTTTTTTAGCATGGCTCTGTGCCTATAGCTCAATGTCTAGGGCACCAGCCACATACACTGGAGCTAGTGAGTTCAAACCCAGCTCTGGCCTGCCAAACAATGACAACTACAACCAAAAAATAGCTGGGCATTGTGGCGGGTGCCTGTAGTCCCAGCTACTCGGGAGGCTGAGGCAAGAGAATCACTAGAATCCAAGAGTATGATGTTGCCGTGAGCTATGTGATGCCACAGCACTCTACCAAGGGCTACAAATAAATAAATCTAACAGTATGATAACGATATAAGAGTACAAATCCTATTATTAATCAAGTATTTACATTGTATTTAGTTAGCCCCTTAACGATACTGACCATTTGCAAATTATTCCTCCAATTGGTTATTTTTTTGACATAGTGGAAGTTTTGTAATTATTCAAATCAAACTTAAACAGTTGGCAAAACTGAAAACTTTAGTGTCCTCAATATCAACATATCACTCAACTTGGATTATTAAGAATTTATATACTGGGCAGCGCCTGTGGCTCAAAGGAGTAGGGCGCTGGCCCCATATACTGGAGGTGGTGGGTTCAAACCCAGCCCCCCCCCAAAAAAAAAGAAAAAAAAGAATTTATATACTAATACATTTAAATGATACTTGAGGGAAAATGACTGTTTAGCAAAATACGTATCTGAACTAGAGCCTTTGTATACACATCTGGGGTAAGCTAACTAATTAGTATTCCCCACCAGAGGTATCATGTGTAACTCTGAGTTGATAAATTATACTAACTATCCAAAAAAAAGAAAGTAGTAGAATTTTAAATTCTAGTAACATCCTGTGCTGTTGCTTCTTTAGGTTTCTGTGGACCGGGTCTTAAAGACCCTGAAAGAAAATGCCAATAAAGCCAAAAGTTTACTTCTCACCACCATTCCTCAGATAGGGTCCATGGAATGGTCAGAAACCCTCCATAATCTGAAGGTAAGTGTCCTCAGCCATCTGCAAGAAGATACTTCCATAGACCCTCATGTGCCACCTTCTCTTACTTGCATTTTACTCTTTAGTCTCATCTCCTCATGTGTTTTACGATATCCTGGATGTTTTCAACAAGTTTTCATGCCATCTACTATTATACTAACCACTTGTGAAGTTGAGTGGTCATGTCTGTGGGCTGGTCATACAAGACTATTGGAAGTTGAGGTAGAGAGAGGTTTATTATCTGATGGACCCAGTTCTTCACATAGTTCCATTGTCCTGCTCTGCAAATATCCCTAAGTCTTACTTCAGAAGATTGATAATGCTTTCTGTGTATATGGCTTGTTGTTGACAAAGCTATCTTTTCCTTTCACAGATCCAAAGTGGGGGCAGGCCTTAAAAGCCAAAATACTGACATAGCAATGCCAAAATGGTGCTGGGGATCATCATATAATGTTGCAGCAAACTAAGACATTAATTAGTGATAAATATGGGATGAGATGGATTGCAGATTATTAATTTTTCAACTCTAGTGTTACTTCCTAGAATATAATTTAAACTAACTGCTAAGTTTAGTGGTGCACAATTTTTATGTAGACATTTTATGACTCTTTTGATTACAATCACATGGATTTGAGTTGCCTCAAATTGGTCAGATATTGTATTCCCCTACTATCCAAAGACAAGCATATTTTGAGGTTTTTTAGAACACACCTATACTTGAGTCTTATGGCAGTAGTTTAGAGAGGATTTGAAAGGCTGATTTCTCTCCCCACCTCAATTAGTCTCTAGGAGCTATGGAAAGAGAAAGCCACAATTGTAGTGTAATGGGAATAACCACTGGTTATGGTGGAGCCGTGATTTTGGTGTTTGCTGACTTATGTGTTCTAAATGCTCCAGCATGAAGCACTGATAAGATGGGAAGTGATAAATATGCACAAGTGGACCTTGCAAGCTGGTACAACAGGCTCCCACATGCCACTGTCACTAAGGTGTCTCTGGCCTTTAGGACTGACGAACTCAGTAATGTTGGGATTTATAGCCTTTCTTCCCTGCATTTGCACTATACTGTTTATCACAGCTCAATTTATAATCGCCAAAATGTGGAAATGCCCACCAACCTAGGAATGGATTAACAAACTGTGGTATATGTATACCATGGAATACTATTTAGCCATTAAAAAAGATGGAGACTTTACATCCTTTGTACTAACCTGGATGGAAGTGGAACACATTATTCTTCGTAAAGCGTCACAAGAATGGAGAAGCATGATTCCTGTGTACTCAACTTTGATATGAGGACAATTAATGACCTAGTATGTGATGGGGGGTAGGGGAAAGGAAGAGCTGAGAGAGGGAAGGAGGAAGGGGCGTGGGGTCTTGGTATGTGTGACACACCTTTTGGGGGCAAGACACAATTATAAGAGGGACTTGATCTAGCAAATGCAATCAATGCAGCCTGGTTTCTTGTACCCTCAATGAATCTCCAACAATAAAAAATATATATGACAGCCCCTTTCCCTCATGAAGTGAAATACAGGAAGTCCTCAGAATAATGCCGAAAAAGGGAACAAAAAAATTCTAAGAATTGGGGGGTGTCAGTTTAAACTAGAAACAGATGCCTTTGGGGGTTTCCTTGTAAAAGTAGTTGCATTCAGCCAAGTGCATTGAGTATAATATAGTGGAGCAGCACAGAGTCAGTTGGTGTCACTTACACGTGTATGTTTACTAGAAATGTGGCTCTTTATAACTTCTAACTGGACCCACTTTGACTGTAGTTTCTTGAACTTGAAGATAATTTCTCAAGAAATAAATGTATTATTTTAGCTTATTTTTAAATAAAAATGCTTGGATGGTGGAAATCAGTGTTTTCCTTTCCTGAAGCTTCTGAAATCATGTGTAAAATTATAGAGGCTTAGGCCATCTAGCTTTCATCTGACTTTCAAAGGGGGATATATGACCTAGAGAGAAAAAATGAAAATGTGCTGTTTCAGACAAAATTGAAGGTCATTGCCTCCATTCTGTGTTATTAAGAAACACCATAGCAATAATCTCTTATTCCAGGATAATATTTTCTATTCTGTGAGCACTGAAATGTGCGTCATTTGTTCACTCACTAGTTCATTTCAGAAACACTTCAAGAGCGCCCACTATATGTTAACCTCTGATTGTGATGATGATGATCCTATTCTGTTTGGAGATTTTAAAAAAACATTAAAATCTCAATTTATCAGTAAGATAAGGATAAGGAATGGAGGTTGTATGAACAATAATCCAGACTGAGGATTAGTATATAAATTATGCCCTGGTATAATATAAAAATAGATGGAAATAAGTGATTATCACAACAATCCTCTGAGATAAGCATCTTTTTTTATATCACATTAATATGAGGTACACATTTGTGTGTTACGTTGTTCTTCCAAGGTAAACTTCACGTTGTAGTTGAGCCCTGCACCCAGGAGGCATACTGAATACCCTCACTTTGTGCACATTAGGTGAGAGCCCACCATTGAGCCTCCCTCCTCCTGCCAACCACCCTCTCCCTTGCTAGACTATATTTGTATTTTATCATTAGTGTGTGAGTGTAATTTTTTATATGTTGGTTTCATATTAGTATTGAGTACATCATATTAACATCTCTGTCAGTAGTTATCATCATCTATATCTACCTTCTTTCTTTCAGAATATGGCCCAGTTTTCTGTTTTATTACCGAGACATTAAATAGCATGGCTGCCCAGAAGAAGGCTTTCTAACTCCAGTTGCTTTGGAAATGTTTGCTTAACTTCAAAAACATGGGAAAGACATGCAGCTTTCATGCCCT